>JACDJE010000306.1:1780045-1820100 GCA_016647715.1 Pavo muticus
GCACTGGAACAGGTTGCCCAAGGAGGCTGTGGATGCCCCATCCCTGGAGGCATTCAAGGCCAGGCTGGATGTGGCTCTGGGCAGCCTGGTCTGCTGGTTGGCGACCCTGCACACAGCAGGGGGTTGAAACTGGATGATCATTGGGGTTCTTTTCAACCCAGGCCACTCTATGATTCTATGATACTCGCGTTCTGTTGCTCTGTGTGATGCTCTGATTTCTATTTACAGGCTGGTCACCCTTTCCAGCAGCGCTGTGCCCAATCAGCCTACTCAAATAGCAAGCAGAAATGGGAGGCCCCGGTGTTTCTCCTCTTTTTGGACTGTGTATGGCAGATGCTTCATCAGTTTCCTTGCTCTTTTGAATTCAATGAGCACTTCCTTGTTACGCTCTTTGAGCATGCCTATGCTTCACAATTTGGGACCTTCCTGGGAAACAACGAAAACGAAAGGTTGGTGAGGATGCTTGCTCTGAACCCCTTCAATATCAGGTTGTATCTGGCACAAATGTCTCTTGATTTGGAAACAGGTGAGGGTGATGGTATGGTCTCTGGATGCGGGTGAGTTTCTCTTGTTGCAGTTGCAATGCTAGGGGGCTTCTCCTTCTCTCAGGCACTTGAGCAGACCAACGTTCAGCTTCTGAGTCCTGCTCAGCTTCTGAGTCCTGCTCAGCTTCTGATGCTGTGCTGTACAGTGGGGCAGCTCTGGGCACGCGCTGAGCAGCGCTGCTGGGAGTTCTAAGCAGGGCGGAGTTCAGGAGGGTAGGAACCCCACAGGACAGTTGGCAGCTGCCAGCGGTTTCAGTTCCTGTTTGTATCTTAAACCTGTCTGTTCTCAGGCCTCCTGAGTCCAGTAGGACCATGTCTGAAGACCACTGAAGGAACAGAGGGAAAAAATAGTGCTGATAATACAAATAAATAAGGCGAGGTGAAGCCTTTCTTGAAAGCTCTGAGGCCAGAAAGTAAGCTTTGCTTAGAAGAGATTCCTGTCTTCTGCAGGGCTGCTGAACTGGTCAGACTGCAAAACTAAGTCAGATTTAAAACCAGTCAAATGAAATTTGAAAGAATATGAATGCTAGGTGTGATAACCTCTGTCATGTCTGAATACATCCACCTGTGAGCACAAATAGGTCTGAAGTCCAGTGTTAAGGCTGTGCCGCCTGAAGTGTTCATGGGGATGGCAGATATCCCACCTGGCTGACAGCTCATCAGGATGAGATTTGCTGAAATCCGACGACTAGAAACCCTTGTTTAACTCTGGGTGGTGGGTTTGACCCAGGAAAAGAGGTTTCTTTCTGTGCTCTGATGCTTCCTGCCACCAGAGGGATCTAATGGGCCATACCCACTGCACTAATTCTGCCTCGAGTCTACACCAGGGACTCCACTTAATGTTGACCTACCATCATTCCTCATGATTGGCAGGCAAACCATTTTTGGGGTAGGTGGCTGACATCTGGCAAGAAGAAGGCAGCTAACTGCCACCCAAATCAGAAATGACAAAGAAGAACTGGGGAAACAGCATTTGAGTAAACTGCTTTTAGGTTTCTACCAACCTGGTGCCGTGTTGATGAGTGGTACTGAAGGGGTGAGCCTGAATTGTTGATCCACTACTTTGTCTGGGCTAGTAGCACAAAGCCTGTGGCAATCTAATCTGTAAGGTTCTGACAAAACAAAATGAGTTGTCTTCTTCTGGATCAAGCCCTGGGCAACCTGATCTAGCTATGTGTGTCCCTGTTCACTGCAGGGGAGTTAACTAGATGACCTTTAAAGGTCCCTTCCAACTCTAAGGATTCTATGATTCTTAGTCTAAAACTGAAAGCTAATTTGGCCCTTTGGGTTTGCTAGGTGTAAACTGAAGCTGCCGCAGAAGACGATGTCCCTGTGGTCCTGGATGAACCAGCCTGAAGAGCTGAAAAACTTCAGCAATCCTCTTTTTGAGCCAAACAGCCTTGTCATCTGGCCCTCTGTGGCCCCACAGAGCCTGCAGCTCTGGGAAGGTAAGCCAGGCTCATATATATCTTGAGGCTACTGGTGAAGCATCTGCTACTGTTGTCTCTGCTCCATGCTTAGGCTGTCTCAGCTGTTAACATTCTCACTCCCTTTGAAATCTGTTGCAAAATATGTATGGTATGTAGCTTACCCAGCAGCATAATGCTTCCTCATGAAGTTTAGCAACATGCTGCTTTTTGGCAGGGGTCACACTGAACCTTCTCAGTGCCATTTAACTCGTTAGCACAGTATCTTTGCAGCAATCCAGCCTTATCTATGGTAAGTTCTGTAAGCCTCAGGCTTTCTTTGTTCTATATAAGCAAGATCTTTTCCTCCTTTATCCTGGCCAATGGGTGGGTAATCTGTGCACTAGATCATCTGTTGAAGAAACTTTCTCTGACCTATGTGTGATGCACATGGCATTTAACTGAGACAGGGGAGGTTTAGGTTGGATCTTAGGAGGAAGTTTTTCACCCCGAGGTTGGTGACGCACTGGAACAGGTTGCCCAAGGAGGATGTGGATGCCCCATCCCTGGAGGCATTCAAGGCCAGGCTGGATGTGGCTCTGGGCAGCCTGGTCTGCTGGTTGGCGACCCTGCACATAGCAGAGGGGTTGAAACTGGATGATCATTGTGGTCCTTTTCAACCCAGGCCATCCTATGATTCCGTGTCTGCTCAAAAGTTAATGACAACAAGGTGAGCAGGCTGTTGTGGCAGGCCAGAGACTGAACATGGACTGATCAGTATGAGAAAAAAGGAAGGCAAACTTTTTAGCCTTACTTTAATAGAATGATGAATGCAGAGCAGGTTCAGTATTGCTAAGTGCTGTTTAGGGAAGAGAGTAAGAAAAAATATGTAAACTATGTGCGTGTTACTTGAGAGCTGATTGAATACGAATAGCAGTTCCCCTTCTGGTAACAAGAAACCCTTCTGACTTTTTCTGTCTCCGGGCTTTCAGGTGTATTCCTGCGATGGAACAGGCCTTCCAGATTCCTAGATGAAGCCGAGGAAGAAATGAAGAAGATCATAGAGTACAACAAGTTACTTCAGGAAAAGGTTAATTCAATGAGGAAGCAGATGGTGGAGGCGGAAACGGATAAGGAGATGCAGGAGAACCCGTGAGCTGCCAGGGCTTTGCCTCAGGTCTTTCTTTTCCAGTTCCTTTTAGGTTAAAGATTAAACATGGCGAGTGCATGTATTGCAGAGTCCTCCGGTACAGCTGACCCTCCGTCCTCCACTGCTGAAGCCTTCACTTCACACAATGTACCTCCCTGCTTTTGGGGAGGGAGTTTTGTTTTGTTTACAGAAGGTACAACTGGGCATAGTTTCCTCTCCTGGCAGCTTTCTTGTCTCTTACTTGTGCAGCGTCAGCAAAAGCTGAAACTCTTACCTCCACCCAGCTGTATGGATGAGCACGATGGACCAAGAGATGGAATGTTACAGATATTTTTTGTTGTTGAACTCTCAAAACACTCTTTGCAGGATTAAAAGACAAAGTTATGTATAGATAGCTTAAAGGCATTCTATCTGAGAGCACCTTTTCTCCTCAAGTAGGTAAGGCAGCTTAGTTCCTTAGTTTCCTAGAAAGGTTATAACCTAACTACAAGACCAAGCAGTCCAAACAGTGCTTTCAGTAGCCTTCACATCTCACACTTGGGGCTTTTGTGGTTTGGGAGCAGTAGGTTACAGACCAGGTAAGAAATTTCAGTGCAATACAGAACTGAATAGGGATTCTGCTGCTAATGTTTAAGCTATGACCTTCAGGTGGAATTGTTCCTCATGGACAAGTAACTCCTAAGGAATAACAGATGGTTTTTATCCTACCTGGAAAACAGAAAGGTTACATGATTGCTGGAGGTGTATTCAATTGCTGAGCAAAGCAGGGACTTGAAGCTGTCCTCTTTAGAGCCACGCTACCCTCTTGAACTCGTGGCTGTTTCTGTACATGTGAACAGCAGCACTTAATTTACTGCTCAGCAAAACATTTTTACTCCATTTTGTTTCTTCTCTCACGCTCTTCTTATATGCTTTGTCAGACATCCAAAGCTGAAGCTGGGAGTTGGCGTGATCCAGCATACCAGTAGCTGCTGCAGATGGGAAGGCTGTCACACTACAGAAGTGTTCACAGCAGCTGCAGATGACTTACACTAAAACTGTTCAAAGATGCTAGAGGAGATTTGCTTCCAAATAAGTTCATTTTGTAGTTATTTGTCAGCCTGTTGCTGCTGAAACCAGTGCAGATGCATGAGGTCAACCTTGACCTCTGTGAAAAGTGTTGAATTTAAGTGTCATTTTTTTGCTGCTTTGGGTTGAAGCTGCCTTTGCTTAAAAGCCACTTAGCATAAGGATATGAAAATAGAGGCTCCTTAGTTGTCTTGGAAGTTATCTGGAGAGCAGCCTTCTGTGTCACGCCTAAAGATACCTTTTTAAGGGGTGTTCCATAATGAAGGAGACTGTGATGTTAAGCACTACCTTAATGCCTTTGGCTTCAGTCCATATCTCCTTAATTCTCTGCTTGAGTAGCCTGAACTTCTAAAGTCCTGTGGCTTAAACACTTCACTGTAATACCTGTTTCTTCCTGCTCTCGTAGAGCAGACTTGTTCCCTAGATTACAGCTGACACAGGGAACACCTGTATTTATCAGAGTGGCTGATGACCTGTAGCACACACCAAGGGAGATGCAAGCTGGCCATGCCTTGCTTCCACTTCCAGGCTCTGGATTTTTGGAGCTGCCCCTGCTTATATTGCAAATGAAAGCCCTGAATATTACTGCTCACCCTTCAGAGCTATGGCTGTGCTGCCTGCAGCTGCCTGGCTGCTGTGCCCCCATCCCATTCAGAACTTCTGCTGCTGCTGTACATCCAAAATACATCATCATGAGTCAGACGAGAAGGATTTGGAAGGGACTGTTTTTCCCCATACATGTACATAAAACACACTTAAAGGTTATGCAGTTTCCTAACATAGTAAATTACATATTGAGCTAAACAATAGAGAAGCAAAGAAGGTTGTTCTCTTTTCTTTTTTAGTGTAATTACTTGGCTGCTGTAGTCTCTCACAGAAACTGCAGGCATCTGGGGAGGTGGCATGGATCTGCAGTCTTCATATGAATGTGACACTGTCATTGTCAGCAGTGACAGCAGGTTGTTCTCCCTCCCCCCCCTAGGGAAGAGAGTAAGAAAAAATATGTAAACTATGTGCGTGTTACTTGAGAGCTGATTGAATACGAATAGCAGTTCCCCTTCTGGTAACAAGAAACCCTTCTGACTTTTTCTGTCTCCGGGCTTTCAGGTGTATTCCTGCGATGGAACAGGCCTTCCAGATTCCTAGATGAAGCCGAGGAAGAAATGAAGAAGATCATAGAGTACAACAAGTTACTTCAGGAAAAGGTTAATTCAATGAGGAAGCAGATGGTGGAGGCGGAAACGGATAAGGAGATGCAGGAGAACCCGTGAGCTGCCAGGGCTTTGCCTCAGGTCTTTCTTTTCCAGTTCCTTTTAGGTTAAAGATTAAACATGGCGAGTGCATGTATTGCAGAGTCCTCCGGTACAGCTGACCCTCCGTCCTCCACTGCTGAAGCCTTCACTTCACACAATGTACCTCCCTGCTTTTGGGGAGGGAGTTTTGTTTTGTTTACAGAAGGTACAACTGGGCATAGTTTCCTCTCCTGGCAGCTTTCTTGTCTCTTACTTGTGCAGCGTCAGCAAAAGCTGAAACTCTTACCTCCACCCAGCTGTATGGATGAGCACGATGGACCAAGAGATGGAATGTTACAGATATTTTTTGTTGTTGAACTCTCAAAACACTCTTTGCAGGATTAAAAGACAAAGTTATGTATAGATAGCTTAAAGGCATTCTATCTGAGAGCACCTTTTCTCCTCAAGTAGGTAAGGCAGCTTAGTTCCTTAGTTTCCTAGAAAGGTTATAACCTAACTACAAGACCAAGCAGTCCAAACAGTGCTTTCAGTAGCCTTCACATCTCACACTTGGGGCTTTTGTGGTTTGGGAGCAGTAGGTTACAGACCAGGTAAGAAATTTCAGTGCAATACAGAACTGAATAGGGATTCTGCTGCTAATGTTTAAGCTATGACCTTCAGGTGGAATTGTTCCTCATGGACAAGTAACTCCTAAGGAATAACAGATGGTTTTTATCCTACCTGGAAAACAGAAAGGTTACATGATTGCTGGAGGTGTATTCAATTGCTGAGCAAAGCAGGGACTTGCAGCTGTCCTCTTTAGAGCCACGCTACCCTCTTGAACTCGTGGCTGTTTCTGTACATGTGAACAGCAGCACTTAATTTACTGCTCAGCAAAACATTTTTACTCCATTTTGTTTCTTCTCTCACGCTCTTCTTATATGCTTTGTCAGACATCCAAAGCTGAAGCTGGGAGTTGGCGTGATCCAGCATACCAGTAGCTGCTGCAGATGGGAAGGCTGTCACACTACAGAAGTGTTCACAGCAGCTGCAGATGACTTACACTAAAACTGTTCAAAGATGCTAGAGGAGATTTGCTTCCAAATAAGTTCATTTTGTAGTTATTTGTCAGCCTGTTGCTGCTGAAACCAGTGCAGATGCATGAGGTCAACCTTGACCTCTGTGAAAAGTGTTGAATTTAAGTGTCATTTTTTTGCTGCTTTGGGTTGAAGCTGCCTTTGCTTAAAAGCCACTTAGCATAAGGATATGAAAATAGAGGCTCCTTAGTTGTCTTGGAAGTTATCTGGAGAGCAGCCTTCTGTGTCACGCCTAAAGATACCTTTTTAAGGGGTGTTCCATAATGAAGGAGACTGTGATGTTAAGCACTACCTTAATGCCTTTGGCTTCAGTCCATATCTCCTTAATTCTCTGCTTGAGTAGCCTGAACTTCTAAAGTCCTGTGGCTTAAACACTTCACTGTAATACCTGTTTCTTCCTGCTCTCGTAGAGCAGACTTGTTCCCTAGATTACAGCTGACACAGGGAACACCTGTATTTATCAGAGTGGCTGATGACCTGTAGCACACACCAAGGGAGATGCAAGCTGGCCATGCCTTGCTTCCACTTCCAGGCTCTGGATTTTTGGAGCTGCCCCTGCTTATATTGCAAATGAAAGCCCTGAATATTACTGCTCACCCTTCAGAGCTATGGCTGTGCTGCCTGCAGCTGCCTGGCTGCTGTGCCCCCATCCCATTCAGAACTTCTGCTGCTGCTGTACATCCAAAATACATCATCATGAGTCAGACGAGAAGGATTTGGAAGGGACTGTTTTTCCCCATACATGTACATAAAACACACTTAAAGGTTATGCAGTTTCCTAACATAGTAAATTACATATTGAGCTAAACAATAGAGAAGCAAAGAAGGTTGTTCTCTTTTCTTTTTTAGTGTAATTACTTGGCTGCTGTAGTCTCTCACAGAAACTGCAGGCATCTGGGGAGGTGGCATGGATCTGCAGTCTTCATATGAATGTGACACTGTCATTGTCAGCAGTGACAGCAGGTTGTTCTCCCTCCCCCCCCCCCCCTTCTGCTGCAGACAGTCCCCTTCGTGCAGTGTTGCAGTACTGCTGGGTGCTGTGTGGTACAGCTGACCCCACGTGTGGACCCCGCAGGTCCTCCAGGGAGAACAAACCCTTCTCAGATGTCTCACCTGCAGTTCTTTTCACCCCTCCATTCCAGTGCTTTCCAGACTGCGGAGCACTCCAGCTGTTTTGCACGCTTGTGTCTCTCACACTTATTCCCTTGCTTTGATCAGCTTGCTTCCCCTCAGCCTGCAGGGCTCACCCCATGGAGTTAACCACACGCTGCTGTGTCTTCCCAGGCTGTGAGTGTGATGCTGCCTTGCACAGCTGCTGGGATGCCCACTTCTGTTCCTCAGCATATCCTCCTTGTGGGCCCTTCCCCCAGGCTCACTCAGTGCAGACACGCTGCCGTTAACCAAAAGAAAAAGGGAAAAGGAATCAAACTTGCACAGTTTTCACAAAGGGAAAGATGTACCTTCAATATTTTGATTGTACTGCTCTAACTCTTGAATGTGGAGACCTGTTGAAGTGCACTGTTGTCCACGTTGCATACAATGGAACTGAAATTGCACTCTACAGCATGTCGGCTTCTTGTTGTGCTTGGCTAAAGCCTTGCAAAGTGCTGTCCTGCACAGGTTCCTGTACAAGGGAAAACGTCTATAGTAGCACTCCTTTCTTGTAACTGTGACACTGAATAGCACTGTGTGATGTGTGCAAACTCAAGTGATGAGTGCACTTCTGTCTCAACACCTGGAATCGCTAATTGGACTTGGCTGCTGCATCAATCTTCACTTGAAAACTAAATAGGAGGGCTGGGAGCTGCGTGCTGTCGTTAGATGTGTGCTGAACGTGGACAGGATCCCAGCTGCTGTGGCGTTGAATATATTGCAAGAAAAAAGAAGACACAAATTTGAGGTTAAAAATGGCTGCGGTTGAAATGGCTCAGCCATCAGAGGGGGGAGAAACAGACACAGAACGGCTGTAAGCTTCGCTGTAGATACGTTGAGAAGATAATGGAATTGTCTGTTCAGATTAAAATGTTCCAATTCAAACCTTGAAGACTGGAATTCTTTAATTATGGTGCTGGAGAATCTTGTAGCACTGCCTTCACTTCTTGTTGTGTGTGTGAGTTGGATGTGAACACTTGTCTGAAGCTTATTTTTTCCTGGCTGATGTGCATTTTCTCCTACAGAGGTGATAAAGAGGGGGGTTGTGCTGCAGGGCTGCACGAAAAGGTTGAGACTTTGAGTCTGTGTGTGGATGGATTGCAGAGCTCTGCTTCCATGGTTTTGATCCTTTGTCACCAGCTCGGCACGCGGTGTGGGAAAGAAATTAATTACAGTTCTATGCTTGTATTAGATTCCTTAAGGGATGCACTGGAGCAGGTTGCCCAAGGAGGCTGTGGATGCCCCATTCTGGAGGCATTCAAGGCTAGGCTGGATGTGGCTCTGGGCAGCCTGGTCTGCTGGTTGGCACCCCTGCACATAGCAGGGGGTTGAAACCAGATGATCATTCTGGTCCTTTTCAACTCAGGCCATTCTACGATGCAGGCAGATGTTAAAGGCAGAGCGGGCAGGACTGAAGCAGAACCTTGCAAGCTCATGAGTAGTGCTAGGGCTTTCCCCACCATGCTTAAAAACAGTAGGTAGCATCATTTCTACATGCCAGGAAAGGGGGTGGGTCAGCATGCTGTGTCCCTGGGCCGTCACTGAGAGGTAAAAGNGGAACGTTTGGATGTTGTGTTGAGGGATATGGTTTAGTGAGAGCTATTGGTGATAGGTGGATGGTTGGACTGGATGATCTTATAGGTCTTTTCCAACCTTAGTGATTCTGTGATTCTGTGATTCACTGCTGGGGAGTGGAATGCTCAGCTGTTGTACTGCTTTGAGCAGAAGCAGCCTCTGGGCTCTGATTGGAGGCTGGAGCAAGAAGTGGAGGCCAGGTGCAGCTACCAGGGGAGATCACCTTGCCCAGCACTTTGCTAGATGCACCACTGTTGACAGGACTAAGAACAGCAGGTCCACTGAAATACGTTCTGTGGGCAATGTGCAGAGCAGCAAAGCAATGGGACAGCACGTCTACAGCTAGCTCGCTTGTGGCTCCAGGAGGCATCTAAGCACATAGATCCAGCTTGAGGCTTGTGGTAAAGCTGGAGCTCTGAACAAGACGTGCAGCTGAGCAGGATGCAAGAGGAAGTCACCAGGCTGAGATGTATCCAGCAGTCAGAGTGATGCTTGGTATTATGTTGGCACAGGCAGGCCAACAGTGCTAAGTCCCAGCAAGGGGAAACAGGTAAGTTTTCCAACGTGACAGCAAACATACAGGGGGACTGGAAGCTCATCTCTGCTCAGGGCAGAAGGAGAAGCTTCCCCCACTTGTCCCTGCAGTCCTCCTAGCCAGCAGATACAAAGCTGTGGGGATGGAAGGAGAAGGTACAGGTAGTGGTTTAAAACCAAAAAGGGGCAACTGTATTCAGAAGGTGCAGCTGAGAACCAGAGTCACAACCAGTGCTGCTAAAAAAAAGGGTGCAGGGTCTTGGTAATTGGACTGGAGCAATAAAGGACAGCTTGTCTGATCAAAGGGAACCTGCTAATGAGACCTTCTTGCTTTGGCTGCAAGAGGTTTCGTGCTTGCAGGCTCTCATCCTGATGGGAGATTTTAACTACTTGGATGTCTGCTGGAGAAACAACATAGCAACCTGCAAGCAATGAAGGAGGCTCCACTGACAGCAACCTTCTGGTTCAGGTATTGGACAGACCCACCAGAGGTGAAGCACTGCTGGACCTGGTGCTCACCAACGTGGAGGAGATCATTAAAGGCATGAAGATCAGAGGCAGCCTGGGCCGCAGCAAACATGTCCTGGTTGAGTCCGTGATCTTGAGGGGGAATGGCTTTAAGCTAAAAGAGGGGAGATTTAGGTTAGGTGTTAGGAGGAAATTCTTTACTCGGAGGGAGGTGAGGCCCTGGCAGCGCTGCCCAGAGAGGTTGAGGTGCCCCATCCCTGGAGGCGCTCAAGGCCAGGCTGGTTGGGATACTGGGCAGCCTGAGCTGGGGGGGAGCAGCCCTGCCTGTAGCAGGGAGGTTGGAACAAGATGATCTTTAGGGTCCCCTCCAACCTAAACCGTTCTATGAGCGCTTGAGGATGCTGCATGGAAAAGGAGAGGAAGAAGAAGGTAGTATGAAGTAGATTGGGGAGAATGGCAAGAGTCTTCTTGAACCATCAGCTCCCTGGTGTCATGCTGCATGTGAGAGGATGGATGGCTCTGCTGCTGGAGGCTCCTGACAGCAGATGATCCCAGCAACCCTGGTCCCTGCTATGGCCATATTGGTAGCGTTGTGCACTCATGCTGTGCAAGAGATGGTTCAGAGTTTGCCACCTTACTGTATTTTAAGAATTCTTCCTTCCTAGGAGATTGCTATGGCCAGTGTGCTGCCATTGCTTGAGCTTGCATTGCACCTTCACAATTGCTGTTCAGAGCAGTTCTGGGTGGGGGAGAAATAAGATTAACTGCTAAAGAACAGGATCACTTAAAGGTGGGCTGCTCTCCAAACTGACCATCCTTTATATCTGCAGTTCTGCTCCTGTGTAGGAGAAGAAGAGGAGCTGTGTCAAAACACAACTGAGATCCTGCTGTCCTTCCTGAGTTACCATCAGCCATTCACTGCCTTTCACAAAGCCCTCTCACCCTTCCTTCAGCTCCCTGCCATTTTTTCCAACAAGAACGTTGCCTCCAGCCCAGGTACGACTTTCCCTTCCCTGTCATCAGGGCTGGGGGAGGCAGAGCAGCTTGTGGGAACACGTCCTGCTCTCTTAGCTTGCATTTCCAATATTCCTTTGTTAGCAAGTTTCTCGACTTGAGACTGGCTTTTCCTGTTTGCAGGCTCTTACACTGGTATTTTTCCATCCTATCTGGGTTTTAAAAACACACAAGCTTCTTAATAGTTTGTAACCCGCTGCTTCTCACAGAATCAGAATCCTAGAATGGTTTGGGTTGGCGGGGAGCTATGAGCCCACCCAGCCCCAACCCTGCCGTGGGCAGGGACACCTCCTACAGCCCGGGCTGTTCCCAAGCCCCATCCATGGCCTTGGGCGCTGCAGGGATGGGGCACCCACAGCTTCTCCTGGAGCATTTCTTATACATAAAAGATAGCAAGGACTAGTGAGGCACAAGATTATGCAGACCACTGAAAAAGACACCCAACGTTGTATTTATTGCCCACAGGCAACAGTTGGGTGGATCATCCAAGCTACTGAGCTGCCTTCTTGAGCTCACGGGGTTCAGCTTTTACCCTTTTAGGATCTTTTGCCACTCGGTTGTTTTCTCCTTTCAGACCTTTGAGCTGCTACCTATCACGCTTTGACGCTCTGTCCTTGGTTTTTCTTTCTTATCTTGCAGGGCTCTGTGCTCTTTCTCACAATTTGGCAACCCCCATACCCAAAGGCAGGGTTATCCAGCTGGGCCGTATCAGGGAGGCCTTGGAATTCAGCTGAACCTTTAGGACAGGGTGGTGTTGAGGCCAGCTTGCTGCAAGTTCTGTCTAGCTCGTGTTCATGCCAGTTCAACACTCCAGATGGTTCTCTTGGTGCTGGAGGAGGTCAAATGGTTACTAAATCATATAATCATGGAATCACCATGGTTAGAAAAGACCTCTAAGATCATCCAGTCCAACCATCCACCTATCACCAGCATTTCCCACTAACCCACGTCCCTCAGGACAACATGTAAACCTCTTGCCTCTTTGTCAGTCTGGGGCATCTGCCATCCTGGCACAATTACTCATCAAGAAGAGATCTGAGCTTCAAGGCACACGTGTTAAAACCACTGGTGAGCAATTCAGATGCTCTGTGCACCATCCTTCTTGAGCCCTTCTGCTCAACTGAACCCAATGGAGGTGTTCTTTTGTAGGGAGTGTGGTTCAGGTGAGAAACCCATGATCACAGAATGTGGTCGATGCCAAACACAACATGGGCCAGCTAAACATAGGAAATAAAAACCCATTGAGGGCTACCCAATACAGACTTGGAAAGCTGGAGCAGCAAGGGATCAGCATGGCAGGGAAGCACAGTTGTGGGTTTTCCTCTATGTACTGTTCTCATTGGCTGCTGGTGGCCTTTGGGACAGCACACAGGACTGGGACAACCCTTCAGTTTGACTCGGTTTGCTGAAGATGCTGCCCAGTTCACAGCAGATGAAGCAATACTGCTGATGCACCCGTAGCTTCCCAAGGGCTTTAAATGCACTTCCGAGGCTCTGCAGTTAAACAAGTTTTCTGTTTATTTTCCTGCTATAGCATTTAAGAGAGACAGCTGGTTTTGTGAATGGTACTTAACAGTTCTTTCAAACTCATTCAGGCACTTGGGAGCCCGCAGTTGCAAGCACTCAGCTTCTGCAGCTAGCAAAATATTTCCTGCCTGCAACTTCTGTTGTGCCATGGTTTTCTGAGATACCTGTGCACTGCAAGCTCAGCTCCCAGAAAGTGGCTATTTATTAGTGCCCAAAGGCTGCAACCCCTGGAAAGGCCAGGCTGGATGTGGCTCTGGGCAGCCTGGTCTGGCGGTTGGCGACCCTGCACGTAGCAGGGGGTTGAAACTAGATGATCATTGTGGTCCTTTTCAACCCAGGCCAGTCTATGATTCTATGATTCTATGAAATAGAGATCAGTCTTGCTTTGGTTAGAATCCTAGCATCGTTTGAGGTAGAAGGGACCTTTAAAGGTCATCCACTCCACCTGCCCTTCGATGGATGAACAAGGACAGCCACAGCTCAGAGCCCTGTCCAGCCTGACCTTGGGTGTCTACAGGGATGGAGCACCCACCACCTCTCAGGGCAATCCCTTTACTTTTAACTTGGCAATTATCTGAAAGCCATTTCATTCATCACCTCCTTTCTATTTGCTAAAAACAAACAAAAAATCCCAATCCTGAACCAACTTGAATCTCCTATCTCCAAGAAATGCCAGGGATTTTTTTGGCAGATTCAACAACAAAGCATTCATCCATTTGAAAAGGCTGGGCAGTGAATCTGAAGTGCTTTCTCCTATTGCAATCAGCACAAACCAGTGTTTTGTGTAGGGTTTTCTTCTAGTCCTCTAAGCCATGCCCACGTCCTGCCCAGCCAGCATTGAGGGATGCGAATAATAGCTGTCGCACGTGGTTGGATCCATCTCTGATCTCTAGTGAGGGAGATGTGTGTGCAGTGGAGGGCTTTAATTTTGCTAGCAGAGCTCTGTTGAAGGTTTCCCTCCTGGGAAATTGCTTCTGCTAGTTTAAGGTTGGCCTTTATCCTGACTGGAATGTAAGAACTCAAAAACTACACATACATACATATTTTTGTATGGAACATGTTTTTTCTTGAAGTAGTTAAGCTTGCCAGAGTATCTTTTGGTACTTTTAACAAAAGCAGTTTACTATTTCAGGTCTCCTTTCTGGTTGCTGAGCTGAAGGTTCCGGATCACTGAACCGTACCGTGCTCTGAAACTCTCTGTGCTGTGTTTTCATGGTCTGGATGCTGCCCAGGCAGCTCCCCAGAGCAGGACACAGGGCTGAGCTGGCCTCATGAAAGCAATAAGCGCAGCCATGCTGGTCAGGATGAAGGCTCAGGCAGCTCCGTGCACATCTCCAGCAACCATCAACAGTGGATGAGTAAGAAGAGAACACAGAATCACAGAATGGCCTGGGTTGGAAGGGACTTCAAGGATCACGAAGCTCCAACCCCCCCGCCACAGGCAGGGCCACCAACCTCCACATTTCATACCAGACCAGGCTGCCCAGGGCCCCATCCAACCTGGCCTCGAACACCTCCAGGGATGATGGGACATCCACAGCCTCTCTGGGCAGCTGTTCCAGCACCTCACCACTCTCATAGTAAANGGCATCTGGGGAGGTGGCATGGATCTGCAGTCTTCATATGAATGTGACACTGTCATTGTCAGCAGTGACAGCAGGTTGTTCTCCCACCCCCCCCCCCCCTTCTGCTGCAGACAGTCCCCTTCGTGCAGTGTTGCAGTACTGCTGGGTGCTGTGTGGTACAGCTGACCCCACGTGTGGACCCCGCAGGTCCTCCAGGGAGAACAAACCCTTCTCAGATGTCTCACCTGCAGTTCTTTTCACCCCTCCATTCCAGTGCTTTCCAGACTGCGGAGCACTCCAGCTGTTTTGCACGCTTGTGTCTCTCACACTTATTCCCTTGCTTTGATCAGCTTGCTTCCCCTCAGCCTGCAGGGCTCACCCCATGGAGTTAACCACACGCTGCTGTGTCTTCCCAGGCTGTGAGTGTGATGCTGCCTTGCACAGCTGCTGGGATGCCCACTTCTGTTCCTCAGCATATCCTCCTTGTGGGCCCTTCCCCCAGGCTCACTCAGTGCAGACACGCTGCCGTTAACCAAAAGAAAAAGGGAAAAGGAATCAAACTTGCACAGTTTTCACAAAGGGAAAGATGTACCTTCAATATTTTGATTGTACTGCTCTAACTCTTGAATGTGGAGACCTGTTGAAGTGCACTGTTGTCCACGTTGCATACAATGGAACTGAAATTGCACTCTACAGCATGTCGGCTTCTTGTTGTGCTTGGCTAAAGCCTTGCAAAGTGCTGTCCTGCACAGGTTCCTGTACAAGGGAAAACGTCTATAGTAGCACTCCTTTCTTGTAACTGTGACACTGAATAGCACTGTGTGATGTGTGCAAACTCAAGTGATGAGTGCACTTCTGTCTCAACACCTGGAATCGCTAATTGGACTTGGCTGCTGCATCAATCTTCACTTGAAAACTAAATAGGAGGGCTGGGAGCTGCGTGCTGTCGTTAGATGTGTGCTGAACGTGGACAGGATCCCAGCTGCTGTGGCGTTGAATATATTGCAAGAAAAAAGAAGACACAAATTTGAGGTTAAAAATGGCTGCGGTTGAAATGGCTCAGCCATCAGAGGGGGGAGAAACAGACACAGAACGGCTGTAAGCTTCGCTGTAGATACGTTGAGAAGATAATGGAATTGTCTGTTCAGATTAAAATGTTCCAATTCAAACCTTGAAGACTGGAATTCTTTAATTATGGTGCTGGAGAATCTTGTAGCACTGCCTTCACTTCTTGTTGTGTGTGTGAGTTGGATGTGAACACTTGTCTGAAGCTTATTTTTTCCTGGCTGATGTGCATTTTCTCCTACAGAGGTGATAAAGAGGGGGGTTGTGCTGCAGGGCTGCACGAAAAGGTTGAGACTTTGAGTCTGTGTGTGGATTGCAGAGCTCTGCTTCCATGGTTTTGATCCTTTGTCACCAGCTCGGCACGCGGTGTGGGAAAGAAATTAATTCCAGTTCTGTGCTTGTATTAGATTCCTTAAGGGATGCACTGGAGCAGGTTGCCCAAGGAGGCTGTGGATGCCCCATTCTGGAGGCATTCAAGGCTAGGCTGGATGTGGCTCTGGGCAGCCTGGTCTGCTGGTTGGCACCCCTGCACATAGCAGGGGGTTGAAACCAGATGATCATTCTGGTCCTTTTCAACTCAGGCCATTCTACGATGCAGGCAGATGTTAAAGGCAGAGCGGGCAGGACTGAAGCAGAACCTTGCAAGCTCATGAGTAGTGCTAGGGCTTTCCCCACCATGCTTAAAAACAGTAGGTAGCATCATTTCTACATGCCAGGAAAGGGGGTGGGTCAGCATGCTGTGTCCCTGGGCCATCACTGAGAGGTAAAAGAATGCTGTGTGACTTCCTGTTTTTCAGCAGATCAGCTCTCCATTGCCCTGCAGCTTGTACAGTCCCAAGCTTCACAGAATGACTCGTAACTCATTTGGGTTGGAAGGGACCTCAGAGCCCACCCAGCCCTGCAGTGGGCAGGGATGCCTCCCACAGCCCCATCCATGGCCTTGGGCACTGCAGGGATGGGGCACCCACAGCTCTCCGGGCAGCAGTGCCACTGCCTCATTGAGAAGCATTTCCTAATGTCTGTTAACCTCTGTGAATGGACTGCGAGCGAGTTCACCTCATTAAATCCTGGGCACCTATGGTTAGTGGTTGTAAGGCTAACAGGTCGTAAAGTTAACAGGTTGTAAGGTTAACCAGTATACAGAGAAGTTAGGCTAGTAAGAATAGTTAAATAAAGAGGAAAGGTGCTCACTGGTGTTGTAGGCTCACAAGACTCCAGAAGGAGCGATCTCCAGGAAGAGATCCTTCCTTAGTGGAAGTCAGCCCTTAAATGGGGTCTAGGAGAGGTGCAGCCTGGCTCCACCCCTTCTGGGCACACAGGTGAATTGCCTTCACCTGTGCTCCCATGGCTGACTCAGAGCTTGCCTCAGGTGGTCAATCAGAGGTTCAGGCCGTGATTCAACAGTTCCCATACAGTGGTGCTTGTGCAGCATCCAAATCCCTGTATCTTGTGTGTGCTGTGGCATGAATAGATCTTGAGGGTGTTGAAAGTCAGCAGACTGGCCATAAGCATTCATGAAAAGCCAAATGCTTTTGTTTAGTGCCATTGCAGGGCTGCCTTCCACACTGCTAGTTCTCCTCCAAGCAATGGAAGCAAACAGTGAGGAAGAACCACCATCATGCCCTGAATGTGACTCTGAGATGCTTCTCCATTTCTACTGCTGTGTGAAAGTCAGGGCACACCTGTGGCATTAGCCTTTCAGAGGTGGAGCTGATGATGCTTTGGTTATCTGCTGTAAGAGCACTGCAGGTACCTCTGAGACAATCTTAAGCACGGTAGGTCATGCTGGGCTGGTGAGGCACTGCTATAACTGCTGAAGGTTTTACTGTTGCAGTGCAATGTACGGGAGAGCTGCAGCTCTGTGAATGTTGGGATCGTAGAATCATAGGATGGCCTGGGTTGAAAAGGACCACAATGATCATCCAGTTCCAACCCCCCTGCTATGTGCAGGGTCACCAACCAGCAGACCAGGCTGCCCAGAGCCACATCCAGCCTGGCCTTGAACCCCTCCAGGGATGGGGCATCCACAGCCTCCTTGGGCAACCTGTTCCAGTGCGTCACCACCCTCTGGGTGAAAAACTTCCTCCTAAGATCCAACCTAAACCTCCCCTGTCTCAGTTAAATGCCATAGGGACGAAGTGTCCACTAAATGACTGATGTGCCATAGTAAAATGCATGTCGTATCAGTCTTAAAGATACCCTACAGGTATGGAAAATATGATGAACAACATAAGGCACTTGGCCTATTTCTTTTGGGGTCTGATTGCTGTACCCCAACACTGCATATTTTAGAGAAAAAGATTTTCTTCTGTAGATGTAGAAGAGACACTTCTATTGATACAGCTTATGTTGTGTTGCCCACAGCTGGAAGATGTTTGGTAATGTTGTATTAAAATATTGTTGTTCTCTACTTTTTTTTCCCCTCCTCACTTGTGCTGGCCCAGCTGCTTGTGATGCCACGCATCACATTTACTGGGAGAAACTGCTATGGGTGAGAAGTAAGCCAGCCAGAAGGAAAAAGACTTGCAGCCTGAATTGCCATCTGTGGTAGTAAACGTTCTGATGATGCTTTTAGCAATTAAGTCACAAAGATCTGTAAGATGAAAACCCCATGTGGGTTAGTGAGATGTCATATAGGCCTCCGTCAATGGGATCCCTGTGCAGGTTGGAAGGATGACTGCTTTTTAAGGCATAGGGTTGGGAGACCAAAGCCCTGGTCCTGCCACTACTGCGGGCTGCTGGTGGCATCTTGTGTGGGTTGATGTTGCCTGTGTCCAGGCAAGTGTGCTTTCTGGGGAGAGTCCAGATCAAATGTTTTATTCTCATCAGCCTCTCATTGGGATTGTTCAGTCTGGAGAAGAGGAGGCTCAGGGGAGACCTCATTGCTCTCTATAACTACCTGAAGGGAGGTTGTAGTGAGCTGGGGGTCGGCCTCTTCTCTCGTGTAACTGGTGATAGGACTAGAGGGAATGGTTTCAAGCTGTGCCAGGGAAGATTCAGGCTGGATATTAGGAAATACTACTTCTCTGAAAGAGTGGTCAGGCACTGGAATGGGCTGCCCAGGGAGGTGGCGGAGTCACCGACCCTGGAGGTGTTCAAGGAACGTTTGGATGTTGTGTTGAGGGATATGGTTTAGTGAGAGCTATTGGTGATAGGTGGATGGTTGGACTGGATGATCTTATAGGTCTTTTCCAACCTTAGTGATTCTGTGATTCTGTGATTCACTGCTGGGGAGTGGAATGCTCAGCTGTTGTACTGCTTTGAGCAGAAGCAGCCTCTGGGCTCTGATTGGAGGCTGGAGCAAGAAGTGGAGGCCAGGTGCAGCTACCAGGGGAGATCACCTTGCCCAGCACTTTGCTAGATGCACCACTGTTGACAGGACTAAGAACAGCAGGTCCACTGAAATACGTTCTGTGGGCAATGTGCAGAGCAGCAAAGCAATGGGACAGCACGTCTACAGCTAGCTCGCTTGTGGCTCCAGGAGGCATCTAAGCACATAGATCCAGCTTGAGGCTTGTGGTAAAGCTGGAGCTCTGAACAAGACGTGCAGCTGAGCAGGATGCAAGAGGAAGTCACCAGGCTGAGATGTATCCAGCAGTCAGAGTGATGCTTGGTATTATGTTGGCACAGGCAGGCCAACAGTGCTAAGTCCCAGCAAGGGGAAACAGGTAAGTTTTCCAACGTGACAGCAAACATACAGGGGGACTGGAAGCTCATCTCTGCTCAGGGCAGAAGGAGAAGCTTCCCCCACTTGTCCCTGCAGTCCTCCTAGCCAGCAGATACAAAGCTGTGGGGATGGAAGGAGAAGGTACAGGTAGTGGTTTAAAACCAAAAAGGGGCAACTGTATTCAGAAGGTGCAGCTGAGAACCAGAGTCACAACCAGTGCTGCTAAAAAAAAGGGTGCAGGGTCTTGGTAATTGGACTGGAGCAATAAAGGACAGCTTGTCTGATCAAAGGGAACCTGCTAATGAGACCTTCTTGCTTTGGCTGCAAGAGGTTTCGTGCTTGCAGGCTCTCATCCTGATGGGAGATTTTAACTACTTGGATGTCTGCTGGAGAAACAACATAGCAACCTGCAAGCAATGAAGGAGGCTCCACTGACAGCAACCTTCTGGTTCAGGTATTGGACAGACCCACCAGAGGTGAAGCACTGCTGGACCTGGTGCTCACCAACGTGGAGGAGATCATTAAAGGCATGAAGATCAGAGGCAGCCTGGGCCGCAGCAAACATGTCCTGGTTGAGTCCGTGATCTTGAGGGGGAATGGCTTTAAGCTAAAAGAGGGGAGATTTAGGTTAGGTGTTAGGAGGAAATTCTTTACTCGGAGGGAGGTGAGGCCCTGGCAGCGCTGCCCAGAGAGGTTGAGGTGCCCCATCCCTGGAGGCGCTCAAGGCCAGGCTGGTTGGGATACTGGGCAGCCTGAGCTGGGGGGGAGCAGCCCTGCCTGTAGCAGGGAGGTTGGAACAAGATGATCTTTAGGGTCCCCTCCAACCTAAACCGTTCTATGAGCGCTTGTGGATGCTGCATGGAAAAGGAGAGGAAGAAGAAGGTAGTATGAAGTAGATTGGGGAGAATGGCAAGAGTCTTCTTGAACCATCAGCTCCCTGGTGTCGTGCTGCTTGTGAGAGGATGGATGGCTCTGCTGCTGGAGGCTCCTGACAGCAGTTGCTCCCAGCAACCCTGGTCCCTGCTATGGCCATGTTGGTAGCGTTGTGCACTCATGCTGTGCAAGAGATGGTTCAGAGTTTGCCACCTTACTGTATTTTAAGAATTCTTCCTTCCTAGGAGATTGCTATGGCCAGTGTGCTGCCATTGCTTGAGCTTGCATTGCACCTTCACAATTGCTGTTCAGAGCAGTTCTGGGTGGGGGAGAAATAAGATTAACTGCTAAAGAACAGGATCACTTAAAGGTGGGCTGCTCTCCAAACTGACCATCCTTTATATCTGCAGTTCTGCTCCTGTGTAGGAGAAGAAGAGGAGCTGTGTCAAAACACAACTGAGATCCTGCTGTCCTTCCTGAGTTACCATCAGCCATTCACTGCCTTTCACAAAGCCCTCTCACCCTTCCTTCAGCTCCCTGCCTTTTTTTCCAACAAGAACGTTGCCTCCAGCCCAGGTACGACTTTCCCTTCCCTGTCATCAGGGCTGGGGGAGGCAGAGCAGCTTGTGGGAACACGTCCTGCTCTCTTAGCTTGCATTTCCAATATTCCTTTGTTAGCAAGTTTCTCGACTTGAGACTGGCTTTTCCTGTTTGCAGGCTCTTACACTGGTATTTTTCCATCCTATCTGGGTTTTAAAAACACACAAGCTTCTTAATAGTTTGTAACCCGCTGCTTCTCACAGAATCAGAATCCTAGAATGGTTTGGGTTGGCGGGGAGCTATGAGCCCACCCAGCCCCAACCCTGCCGTGGGCAGGGACACCTCCTACAGCCCGGGCTGTTCCCAAGCCCCATCCATGGCCTTGGGCGCTGCAGGGATGGGGCACCCACAGCTTCTCCTGGAGCATTTCTTATACATAAAAGATAGCAAGGACTAGTGAGGCACAAGATTATGCAGACCACTGAAAAAGACACCCAACGTTGTATTTATTGCCCACAGGCAACAGTTGGGTGGATCATCCATGCTACTGAGCTGCCTTCTTGAGCTCACGGGGTTCAGCTTTTACCCTTTTAGGATCTTTTGCCACTCGGTTGTTTTCTCCTTTCAGACCTTTGAGCTGCTACCTATCACGCTTTGACGCTCTGTCCTTGGTTTTTCTTTCTTATCTTGCAGGGCTCTGTGCTCTTTCTCACAATTTGGCAACCCCCATACCCAAAGGCAGGGTTATCCAGCTGGGCCGTATCAGGGAGGCCTTGGAATTCAGCTGAACCTTTAGGACAGGGTGGTGTTGAGGCCAGCTTGCTGCAAGTTCTGTCTAGCTCGTGTTCATGCCAGTTCAACACTCCAGATGGTTCTCTTGGTGCTGGAGGAGGTCAAATGGTTACTAAATCATATAATCATGGAATCACCATGGTTAGAAAAGACCTCTAAGATCATCCAGTCCAACCATCCACCTATCACCAGCATTTCCCACTAACCCACGTCCCTCAGGACAACATGTAAACCTCTTGCCTCTTTGTCAGTCTGGGGCATCTGCCATCCTGGCACAATTACTCATCAAGAAGAGATCTGAGCTTCAAGGCACACGTGTTAAAACCACTGGTGAGCAATTCAGATGCTCTGTGCACCATCCTTCTTGAGCCCTTCTGCTCAACTGAACCCAATGGAGGTGTTCTTTTGTAGGGAGTGTGGTTCAGGTGAGAAACCCATGATCACAGAATGTGGTCGATGCCAAACACAACATGGGCCAGCTAAACATAGGAAATAAAAACCCATTGAGGGCTACCCAATACAGACTTGGAGAGCTGGAGCAGCATGGGATCAGCATGGCAGGGAAGCACAGTTGTGGGTTTTCCTCTATGTACTGTTCTCATTGGCTGCTGGTGGCCTTTGGGACAGCACACAGGACTGGGACAACCCTTCAGTTTGACTCGGTTTGCTGAAGATGCTGCCCAGTTCACAGCAGATGAAGCAATACTGCTGATGCACCCGTAGCTTCCCAAGGGCTTTAAATGCACTTCCGAGGCTCTGCAGTTAAACAAGTTTTCTGTTTATTTTCCTGCTATAGCATTTAAGAGAGACAGCTGGTTTTGTGAATGGTACTTAACAGTTCTTTCAAACTCATTCAGGCACTTGGGAGCCCGCAGTTGCAAGCACTCAGCTTCTGCAGCTAGCAAAATATTTCCTGCCTGCAACTTCTGTTGTGCCATGGTTTTCTGAGATACCTGTGCACTGCAAGCTCAGCTCCCAGAAAGTGGCTATTTATTAGTGCCCAAAGGCTGCAACCCCTGGAAAGGCCAGGCTGGATGTGGCTCTGGGCAGCCTGGTCTGGCGGTTGGCGACCCTGCACGTAGCAGGGGGTTGAAACTAGATGATCATTGTGGTCCTTTTCAACCCAGGCCAGTCTATGATTCTATGATTCTATGAAATAGAGATCAGTCTTGCTTTGGTTAGAATCCTAGCATCGTTTGAGGTAGAAGGGACCTTTAAAGGTCATCCACTCCACCTGCCCTTCGATGGATGAACAAGGACAGCCACAGCTCAGAGCCCTGTCCAGCCTGACCTTGGGTGTCTACAGGGATGGAGCACCCACCACCTCTCAGGGCAATCCCTTTACTTTTAACTTGGCAATTATCTGAAAGCCATTTCATTCATCACCTCCTTTCTATTTGCTAAAAACAAACAAAAAATCCCAATCCTGAACCAACTTGAATCTCCTATCTCCAAGAAATGCCTGGGATTTTTTTGGCAGATTCAACAACAAAGCATTCATCCATTTGAAAAGGCTGGGCAGTGAATCTGAAGTGCTTTCTCCTATTGCAATCAGCACAAACCAGTGTTTTGTGTAGGGTTTTCTTCTCGTCCTCTAAGCCATGCCCACGTCCTGCCCAGCCAGCATTGAGGGATGCGATTAATAGCTGTCGCACGTGGTTGGTTCCATCTCTGATCTCTAGTGAGGGAGATGTGTGTGCAGTGGAGGGCTTTATTTTTGCTAGCAGAGCTCTGTTGAAGGTTTCCCTCCTGGGAAATTGCTTCTGCTAGTTTAAGGTTGGCCTTTATCCTGACTGGAATGTAAGAACTCAAAAACTACACATACATACATATTTTTGTATGGAACATGTTTTTTCTTGAAGTAGTTAAGCTTGCCAGAGTATCTTTTGGTACTTTTAACAAAAGCAGTTTACTATTTCAGGTCTCCTTTCTGGTTGCTGAGCTGAAGGTTCCGGATCACTGAACCGTACCGTGCTCTGAAACTCTCTGTGCTGTGTTTTCATGGTCTGGATGCTGCCCAGGCAGCTCCCCAGAGCAGGACACAGGGCTGAGCTGGCCTCATGAAAGCAATAAGCGCAGCCATGCTGGTCAGGATGAAGGCTCAGGCAGCTCCGTGCACATCTCCAGCAACCATCAACAGTGGATGAGTAAGAAGAGAACACAGAATCACAGAATGGCCTGGGTTGGAAGGGACTTCAAGGATCACGAAGCTCCAACCCCCCCGCCACAGGCAGGGCCACCAACCTCCACATTTCATACCAGACCAGGCTGCCCAGGGCCCCATCCAACCTGGCCTCGAACACCTCCAGGGATGATGGGACATCCACAGCCTCTCTGGGCAGCTGTTCCAGCACCTCACCACTCTCATAGTAAAGAACTTCCCCCTGATATACAACCATCAACAGTGGATGAGTAAGAAGAGAACACAGAATCATGGAGTGGCTTGGACTGGAAGGAACTTCAATGATCATCAACTTCTAACTGCTCTGCCGTGGGCAGGGTTGCCAACCACTAAATGAGGCACCAGATCAGGCTGCCCATGGCCCCATCCAACCTGGCCTTGAGCACCTCCAGCAATGGAGCAAAAGAGGACATGGGGTCTGCCTGACCCAGCTGTAAACACTGCAGTGAGTTCTTGGGGCAAAATGCATATCTGGATTGCTGTACTCTTTGGTCACTATGCAGCTATCTTCTCCTAATTCTCTCAAACTCGTGTTTCCTTTGGGACTGCAGTGACCAAACGCTTCAGCCATACTTTGTGAGGGGTATGAAGAGAAGTTGTCCCATTTGCTTTGGAAAGGCTCTGCATGTATGACACCCAAACGTGTGGTGCAGGCAGGGAACGGCCTGAAGTCGTGCAGCTTAACACTGACAGAGCTTGAGGCACTTACGGTTTAGTTCAAGAAAATGCTGATGTTTGACTTAGTGGGGAATGAGAAGAAAAGTGAAAAATTTAGGTGAAATCCCTTTTTATCCCCAAGGGCAGCTCTGGTTTTTTTCCTGCTGAAATTGCTCTTTTTGTGTATGGAAAATTCCCAACTCGCTTGAGCTGATAAGCTCTTCTTTTTAGAATCATAGAATGGCCTGGGTTGCAAAGGACCACAATGATCATCTCGTTCCAACCCCCTGCTATGTGCAGGGTCGCCAACCAGCAGACCAGGCTGCCCAGAGCCACATCCAGCCTGGCCTTGAATGCCTGCAGGGATGGGGCACTGTGCCAAATGATGAAGATTATCTAATGATACCGTATGGGATATGGAATTCCTCAATGCTGTGCCTCTCCCCCGCTCCCACTGCACTGCCTTATTACCCTCAAGCAAAAGCAAGAACTACTTTTAAATCCTTAAGCTGATCTTCACCGATACTCCGCGTGCTGCTGGAGGCTGCCCTGCTCTATATTAGCAGCTGGGAGGCTGTGGGAAAGGCTTTTGCCTCTTCTTGATGCATCAAGCACGCACTTGACAAATGATTTTGCAGCTGTGCTAATGGCTCTGTTTTGCAAAGACAGCCATTTTAGATTTCATTTTTAAATGCGTTTTAACTTTTCTCTCCTGAAGTTCCCCCCCCTTCTTCCCTCCCCCCGTGGTTTTCTGCCTGAATTCAGCTTTGCTTTCAAGTCAAAGTTTTGAGGTTAATTGAACAGAGCTTCAGAGAGGAGGGATTTACATCCAGGAGACTCTTGCAGATTCCATAAAATACACTGATACGCACTTAGCAGGCTTTTCTCAGGTCAGCTCATGAGGGTTCCATGGGTTAAGATGTGAAACGTAGTGGTTCCCTGGACCACAATAACCCCCAGTGGCTGCACTCAGCAGTCGTGCACCTAATCCCAGATCTGGCAGACTGCAACCATAGATTTCACCAGGTGTTGAGACCTTAACAGGGCCTTTCATTATGTTAGCAGATGAAACCAGAGTCCGTTTCCTCCTCTGCTGTGTTCCACTGCAGAAGAGTGACCCTTTAAGGGAGCTGATGCTCATGTTGCTTCTGTCCAGCTGTCTGTGATGGTGAGGAAGGGACTGAAGTGATGCAGAGCCTTTCCTACTCAATAAATGTAGGTTATAATTACAAAGAGCTGTATTCACTGCCCTGTTCATCTGATAGCTGGGAAAAGATACTGTATGTGCTGACACACTCATTAAGAAACTCTGCAGTCCATCAGCACTCTAAATTTGATCCAGGCTGTGGATGCCCCATCCCTGGAGGCATTCAAGGCCAGGCTGGATGTGACTCTGGGCAGCCTGGTCTGCTGGTTGGCAGCCCTGCACATAGCAGGGGGGTTGAAACTAGATGAGCATTGTGGTCCTTTTCAACCCAGGCCATTGAATGATTCACTCTAAGAAGAGAAAACCACCACGTAGTCCACCCCTTTCAGAGCAGATGGTCACTTCCCATTTTCTTGATTTCTGAGCTTTTTGGGAAGATATATCAATGCACTTAAGTTACAAAAATGGTAGCACAAAGATGTCTTTCCAAGCTGTCTGTTTTGCCTTTTGTGGCTTCCAAAACTCCGTAGCACCAAGGGATCTCTCCATACGCAAAGCTTAGCAAAGCATCCCAGCTGCAGTGGTCGTCTCAAAGTGCAGAGCAGCAGATGATGCCAGCCTGAGATGGATGCTGTTTGGATTGGAAACTTATCAGAACTGGTGCTGTTGGCATGGAGAAAGGAAGAGGTGTATCTGTGACTGTGGAGTATATTCTCTAGTGGAAGGCTCGAGGCTTTTATCCCTTACTGTAATTAAGGAAAGGATGGCCTGGTTTCTTTTCCATTGGAGTCTCCTATTTCTCATGGAACTTGAAATCTTGATGCGTGTTCTGCTTGCAGCAGCTCATGTACCCACTGAACAGCCCAGCTATTACCCTGGCAGGCCAGATCCAGGTGAACTTCAATCATAGAATCACAGAATGGCTTGGGTTGGAAGGGACCTCAAGGATCATGAAGCTCCAGCCCCCTTGGCACAGGCAGGGCCACCAACCTCCACATTTCATACCAGCCCAGGCTGCCCAGGGCCCCATCCAACCTGGCCTTGAACACCTCCAGGGATGGACGGGGCATCCACAGCCTCTCTGGGCAGCTGTTCCAGCACCTCACCACTCTCATAGGAAAGAACTTCCCCCTGACATCCCTGACCTTCCCTCCTTGAGCTTAAAACCATCCCCCCTTGTCCTATCACTGTCTACCCAAGTAAAAAGTTGATTCCCCTCCTGTTTATAGGCTCCCTTTAGGCACTGAAAGGCTGCAATTAGGTGTCCTCATTGAGGAGGGCAATTAAATTGTCCAGTGGCCTTAATGTCCATGGTTCTTTGTTGTGTGTGATAAACTTGGTTTGAGTCTTTGTCTGAATTTTTGCTTAAAATAACCTGGTTTTTACCTTTCCCAATGTGCATTCCTTAACCCTTACTGTAGTGCAGCATCTGCTCAGCACAGACCTGCAGCAGCTTGTTTTCATAACCAGGTTGGGCGTTGCTTAGTAGGGTAAAGGCCTGTAAGAAACCAGACCATGATTTATCATAGAATGTTTGAGTTAGAAGAGATTTCAAAGGCCAGCTAGTCCAACTCCTTGCAGTGAACAGGGCCTCCTACATCTTGGTCAAGGAGCTCAGAGTCCCATCCAGCCTGAAACTGGAGAAGACTTCCTACAAACAAACTCTTCTTACCAGCCTAAGAGCTGTCTGAGATGCTGCTCCTGCTTACAGCAGACACTTACCTGTGCACTAATTGTGCCTTTCATTTCCTGAACTTGCTTGAAATTCATCCCTGTGTAGAGAACTATGCTGTCAAGGTCAGTAAGGAGTAAACTGGGAAAATCAGCAAAAGGGAACTGAGAGCCAGCTTGAACTAAAGCCTTGACCACACGTTGTGAGCTCTGGGGTGTGAAAACCCTGCTTAAGGGCAAACATCAGCTTGTGGTGGATCTCTTAGAAACATTACGGCTCTGTACAGGCAAACATGCATGAAGGGTATCTCTTAGGGCCCAATTCTTCCTATGAATACGTATCTCAGAGCACTGTTCTTATACATTAGATGTCCTCCACCCGTTTTGTTTGCTTAGATGGAAAGTTGCTAGGCAATGCAGAAATGGGTCTGTGTAAGAAAGTGTGCAGGAAACAAATGGTTCCCTGTTTTCTATGCACTGCTTGATTATGAAATAAATCACAAGCAATTCTATGGGTGACACCAGAATCATAGAATCATAGAATGGCCTGGGTTGAAAAGGACCACAATGCTCATCTCGTTCCAATCCCTTGCTGTGTGCAGGGTCGCCAACCACCAGACCAGGCTGCCCAGAGCCACATCCAGCCTGGCTTTGAATGCCTCCAGGGATGGGGCATCCACAGCCTCCTTGGGCAACCTGTTCCAGTGCGTCACCACCCTCAGGGTGAAAAACTTCCTCCTAAGATCTAACCTAAACTTCCCCTGTCTCAGTTTAAAACCATTCCCCCTTGTCCTATCACTATCCACCCTCATAAACAGCCGTTCCCCCTCCTGTTTATACGCTCTCTTCAAGTACTGGAAGGCCGCAATGAGGTCTACCCGGAGCCTTCTCTTCTCCAAGCTAAACAAGTCCAGCTCCCTCAACCTTTCTTCATAGGCGAGGAGCTCCAGCCCTCTGATCATCTTAGAACTGGAAGGGCAGTTTGTATGCAGGCAGAGCTATACTGCAAAGGCTTCAGAGCAGCAGAAGTGGCAAGCATGGCGAGATTCAGGCCTTCAGCCTCCTCATTTGTGTCAAAATGAGATCCACTAAATGCCCGCTGTCACTGATGGAGGTTTACCAAACCTGCTCTTAAATCTCTCAGCGACAGAAACTCTGCTCCCTTCCCAAGTTATCTTTTCAGGACTTGTTATATCTAGAAGTTTGCCCTAATATATAATCTTGCTATTAATGCCTGGCTTCCTGGTCTCTGTAGTCATTAACTGTCTCGCCTCTCTTGCAAAACCCCTTTACCGTAAGGGTGGAAATGAGCATCATGGATGTAAAAGAAATCAGATCAGAGCACGCACACGTCTCACGTCTTGTTTCTGTCTTTACAGGGCCCTTGCAGGGTATTACCCTGCGTTCACAACAAAATGTTGACTGGTAGAAGGTAACGACACAAAAGCATCCAGGGAGTGCTGGAGGCTTTATCCTGCAGCATTCCTGTGCAGAGTGCTGCACGCTCCCCTTCCACAGAGAAATGTGACTGCAGCCACTGCAGTCTGTAAGATTTATGCCTGCAGTGCTGGAGCAGAACCTGCTGCAGAACCCCTCTTTCCGACCAGCTGAAAATGCTGCTTTGCAGGCAGTGGCCTTACTCTGTGCTGAACAGCCAGGCAGGGGGATGCCACCAGCAGAAGCGTGTCTCCTGCTCACCCACCTGGGTTTTCACACTGCTTGAGGGGCTCACACCTGGGTTTTCACGCTGCTTGAGCTCACAAGAACTGGAATGATGCCAGGTGAATGACGTTAAAGTCACTGCAGCAATGGCTCGCACAGCTCTCTGCCTCGTCTAGGAAAAGAAAAGGCAAAGCAGATCTAGCCAAACCAATGAGAATGAGGTCATTCTTTTAACAACAAAAGAAGTATTCTAAAAATCTTTTCCATCTCCTCTCCTCCAAGGAAATGGCAATCCAGTGTGACATCTTTGGGTGCCAAAGCAATGCCAGTCACCCACAGAGAGAAGACTGGACTGGCTTTGACCGGGATGAGATTTTCCCTCGCCTGCCAACACAATGTGACACCTTCCTTTGCACAAGCACAGCCCACGTCAGATCTGTTGGGGATGATGAACATCAGGGTAAGAACAGTTCAGTGCCACAGGGGAAAGATGTTTGTTCTGTTCATGGTCTTCGTGGTTGAGTTGTCACCAAACTGAAGTTCACCCTTCTTTCTTAGTGACTCTTTGTGGATTCTGTGGCACATTAGGTGACAACAAGAACTTGTGGTACCCAGAATTGACAGTTTACTCAGTGATTTTGGCTGCTACGGTGTGAGGGTCATAGACCATATGAAGTCAAGGCTGTTCTCAGTAAGTGTAAGTCAGGATGGCTCTTGGCTTACCTAAGTGAGTGATCTGGTTCTACAAGTCCCTGGTAACATGAACTGAGTGACCTGGATCCAGTTTCTTGCAGAAAAGCTACAGCATGCTCTCTCTGCTTTCCATTAACATTGCCTGGTTCAGTCCGTGAGCTCAAGAGCTGTTTGTCAGAGAAGATAAGGACTCCAAGTGTGTAATAATGCAAGTACAATTTAAGATAGGTCAGACAAAAGCTTTAACAACAATCATGGTGAGAGAACATTTGGACAGCATCCACCCCATTGCTCCCCAGTTCTTTCCCACCTGATTGCAGATACCCAACCTATATACTGCTTCAGGAAAGAAAAAATGAAGGAAAACAAATCATTCCAATGTTAACAGAGCCAGGTATCCACCCCTGAAGGGATGGACTCCAAAGAATAATTGTAGTCTTCACAAAGCCAGGTATCCATCCCTGTGAGGGAAGGACGCCTTAAAGTACTTTGTTAATTGCAACAGCTGTTAAGAAGGAATCAGGCAGTGAATTAAGTGACAGTATGGAGAGATGGCTCTTGGTGGAGCCTGTAGGAGTGTTAGCTTACAAATGGGCAATTGGAAACAATCACAGGCTTAGCTTTCATTTGAAAGGAATGGGTTTTTAGTTACTTTGCCTTGAAGGTTATTAATTGTACCACCGCAGCACCATCAATTCTCCTCGACTGCCCAGACATTGGAGGGCTGTAGTATCTAATTGATATTTCTCTTGCTAATCCTCACCTTCACATTTCAAACTCCTGCTGCTGCCTTTTCTGGTGTTGCATCCTTTCAGTGGCTCTTGTGCATGAACAGCTGCAAAGAGTTCTTTTCCCTTTGTTAGGATGTGATTACCAGTGCTTGCAATCTTACTGATGCCACTGGCCTGGTGGCAGACTGGGACCTGTTAAGTTCTACAGTGCTTCTGGGCCAGATTTTGCTGTATAGAAAAATATCACAAATAAATGGTTTGCCCTTCTCCATCAAGCTCAGCAGCTCACGGATGTGTGAAGTCCAAAGAGCCTCTGCCCAGCAGAATGGGTCACTTGGTTGGTCTTAGGTGCAGAAACAAGCGTCCAAACTTATTCAGTCAAGTGGATCCTCATAGAACAGAACCTGTAGGAGTCATTACTTGGTGTCTGAGCTGCCTGCAGAGCAGTTATGACACCATGCTTCTAAACTGGACACATGCCCTATCAGTACACAGGCTCACATTTACAGCCCCAGCTGATAGAGCAGCTCAGGAAACCCCTGTGTAGCTTTGAGCATATCACAAACAAGAGTCTGCTGGCTGATTTTGTGCAGGAGATGGGTGTTGCTGTTCCAAGAAGAAAACTCACCCTATCCACGTACTTGCTGTTTAAGCTGAAGGCCATAGAGTGAAGTTAGAGCTCTATGTCCACCAGAGTCCCACTGAGCGTCAGCACTCAGATACAGCAAGACTCTGTAAGTGAAAACTAAAATGATCTGCGAAAGGGAATCCATGTGATACCAGGTATATTGAGCTGGGATAGGATGGGAGCACTGAAACACATGAATGATTTCTGTGCAAGACAGGAGTGCAAGACTGTAAATATTTGGTGGGTTATTGACCTGGACCCTACGTTTTAGGATCTCAGCTGTAGGACTGTGTCCTCTGAGCCCTGCTGTCTCCCCGGTTCATATCCTCCAGAGCTCTTGGTGTGCTTCTTGCTTAGAAATTCTGCCTCTTCTTTTTCCTTCTGGGGAAAGGAACTGTTTGATACACCTATTTTATTTTATATCAATATCAGAGAATGCAACTTCCACAAATCCTTCTCTCACCCCCAAACACATCTTTGTGAAGCGGACTCTTAGGGGTTAGATGCATTTCGTGTCAGCCCCACAAAGACAGCCTCCATTGAGAAATGACTGCATGCAGCACGCAGCTCACACAGTCATTTGGGATCTCAGTATGCTAATTCTGCCTCTTTTCTCCAGCACTGCCCTTCACTCAGTCTCTTCATTACTTCTCTTTTGCCCACCACTGAGCTGTGATCTCCTGTTCTGTTCCTCAGCCCATCACGTGCTGTTTGTTGCTGCACTCCTCCCTGCCCGTGTCTGCTTGGGTTACTTAAACAAAATGTCCTGAACAGTCTGTTCTTGTTTGCAAACACCCACTGAAAGGCAGTCCCATCTGGTGGGGCTCATGCAGAGACGCTCCCCAAATCAATGTGATTAATACTGCAACACAGTACGGAGGCAGCATGGACAACATTGTGTATTTCTTGGAGGCCACAGCAGAGCATCCTGATAGAAAGGGGTTTTGTTTGGCCAAAACTGCAGAAGCCCATGAACATGAGATGGTTTGCTGCAGTCCAGACACTCCTGACACTCCTGTGCAAAGCTGTATGTAGCAAGAAGTTCTTACTGAGCAACCAGAAGGATCAGAGGGCGTGGAGCAGTTCGTGCAAAGTATTTGGACTTAAACCTGATCTCACATCTACCCTTTCTAAGAGTCTTAGCAACACCCTGCTGTGCCAGGCCTTTCAATCCTAAGAAGCGGGGGTCGATGTGATTATCCTGTTCCTAAATCAAGGTTCTCCTGCTGCTTCTGGCTGAGGGAGCTGGTGACTTCTGACAGCATAAGGTGCTGCTGGAAGGGGAAGCCTGTGTTCTTCCCTTTTGCAGAAGACATTGTGACTACATGAATTAGTAGGATAAAGGAAAGAAGTTGCTGGCAAACAGGACACCATGCTTGTTTGAGCATTGATTTGATGGGCCACGAAAGTCCCAAACAGGGAATGCAGTCAGCGATGCCCATCTTTAGGCAGAACTTGATACAATCTCTTTTTTTCCCAGAGAGGCTGTGGATGCCCCGTCCCTGGAAGTGTTCAAGGCCAGGTTGGATGGGGCCCTGGGCAGCCTGGTCTAGTATTAGACATGGAGGTTGGTGGCCCTGACTGCAGCAGAGGGGTTGGAGCTTCATGATCCTTGAGGTCCCTTCCAACCAACCATTCTATGATTCTATGATTTTCCTAAGCCAATCCTCACAAGACTTATTTCCAGCTGCAACTATACAAAGAGCTTCCAGAACTCCAGACCCTTTCTTACTTCTGTTGAGCTGTACTTCTAGAAAACCACACTTTCCTCCCCCTTACTTCAAGCATTTCTATCTTGCACAAACATGAACAATATTAACTCCCCACGCAATCTTGAAGAACAAAGACTTTGAGATAAGATTAGCTTACCACAGAGATGTTTATAAGACTTTTTTCCCTTCCCTCCTGCAGGCTGGGGATTGCATAACAGTTCAGCTACACATAATTAGAGGGCACAAAATTATATGTGAAGCAGGCATATTATCCTCTATGGATGACAAAGGCTTACCTGAGTTTGGAAGCATATGGAGGAGTTCATAGAGGAGAGTGACTGCAAAAACACTTAATGTGAAGTCGCTGCATCTGGTTCAGAAATTCCTTTGGCTGTAGAGTGCAGATATCTGTGAGAGAACTGCAGGGGAGCAACTGCTGTTAAGAGACACAGAAAATGGAGCAGGGTGAACTTGGTTTGCTGTGGTTGTCTGAGTGCTGAGCAATACCCACAGTAAGAAGTGGATGAGGACAGAGCTTTGCAAACAAACTTTCTGATAATGCCAGTTTTCAAAGCCACTTATTGTAAGCAGAGCACTAAGGCAAAAAGAACCTAACTGTAGTAATTACACTTATTTAGTTTTAATACTTTAACAATTTGCCCAGCATGAGCCCTTCCTGTTGGCTGGACCCACCTGCTTGTCATTCCTACAATGGAGTCATGTTCATGGTGGTGAGCTTATCATTTTTCTTTTATAAATGATTACTGCTTGAGTCATGTTTACCCCCAAACGCTCTCCTTTCAGCAGTGCTACAGGTGTTTGAAGGTGTTCCTGAAGGCAAACAAGCCTCCTCCTTTGACCAAGATTTCACATGTAAACATGTCTTTTTGAAATGTCACCTATGTTTTAGTAAGATGGTGGTTCCTAGATTACGGTATTTCCATCTTGCCTAATGTCTGCCCATAAATTGGTTTCAAACTTTGCAGAGGGGAAAATGGGAAATAAAATACCTTCCAGCTTTTACTTTTTCATCTTCTATGTAGACAAGCAAATGTCTAGTATTTTATTTATACCTTAAGTCATGACATCAGTAGTCAGAAGATAACTACTAGGGTCTTGGAGGACCTTGCCCTTCTATTGTCTCCATGATAGAGCTTATGATTTCTTTCTTCCTTTCTTCTGCTTGAAAACCTTTCTGTCACTTCACTCTGATAAATAAATGTGCCCTTGAACCTCTGTACAAACCCCTTCTTGAAGGCAGGAGGATTTTCCATCTGTATACTGATTATTGAGTAGTCTTACTTCAAAGTATATAAATATTGCAGAACTCACTGACTGAGGGTGGTGACGCACTGGAACAGGTTGCCCAAGGAGGTTGTGGATGCCCCATCCCTGGAGGCATTCAAGGCCAGGCTGGATGTGGCTCTGGGCAGCCTGGTCTGCTGGTTGGCGACCCTGCACATAGCAGGGGGGTTGAAACTAGATGACCGTTGTGGTCCTTTTCAACCCAGGCCATTCTATGATTCTATGATTTGCCATGCCTTCCTCAGCAGTTGTTTAACCAAAAGGTTTTCTGCTGTGTGCACAGGTAGCTGCTCCTTCCTTCCACCCAGAGGGGTCATCAACAGCAGCACTCATCCTCAACAGCAGTTGAGAAAGAGGTAATGCAATCCCAATGAGAAGTTTCTTCACCGTTTCTTGAATTAGCCCCATCCTTTTCACAGTCAGACAGGCTTTATGACATTCTTACCTCGCAGCCATATCAGATGTTTCGTGGTTAGAAATATTATTTTAAGTAAGTCATGCTTTCAAGGGGGCAACCCTAGGGCAAGGAGGAACCTTAGAGCTGCCTGGCGTTACAGGGTGGTTGGTGTTCTCACCTTGTACCTTCCAAACTGGTGCACATCCTTAATTTCTTTTCATAAACAAGGCCTCTGCCAGCCAGCACCACTGGGCTGCAATATGGACGGCTGGTGAATGCTGTGCTCAGCTTTGGGCCCCTCACTACAAAACAGTCATTGAGCTGTGAGGGTTCTGGAGCACAAGTGTTATGGGGAGTGGCTGAGAGGGCTGGGATGGGTCAGTCTGGAGAAGAGGAGCTCAGGGGTGACCTCATTGCTCCCTACAGCTCCTGAAAGGAGGCTGTGGTGAGGTGGGGTTGGCCTCTGCTCCCAAATAATGGTGATAGGAAGAGAGATGATGGCCTCATGTTGTGCCAGGGGAGGGTCAGGTTGGATGTTAGGAAACAATTCTTCTCCTAAAGAGAGGTGATGCAGTGGCACAGCTGCCCAGGGAGGTGGTGGGGTCACTGGAGGTGTTCAGTGTGGAGACGTGGCACTGAGGGACGCGGTCAGTGGGCATGGTGGGGGTGGTCTGGGTGATTTTGGAGGTCTTTCCCAACCTGAATGATTCTGTGGTTCTACACGTCTTTGTCTCCTGACAGAATCAGGGAGTGGTTGGAGCTGGAGGCTCACGGGGGTCCGCCTGACCTGACTGTGCTTCATCCCCTTGCGGTGGGACCCCCCGAGCCTCCCATCTCCCAGAGCAGAGCTCCTCGGGGAGGGGGATGGACGACATTACGTCACGCCCTGTTTGGGTCACTCTGACGTCACACCACGCCCCCCCCCCCACGCTCTCCTCCTCGCTACGTCGCGTTCAGCTCCGCCCCTCCCCCCCCCCCNCCTCAGGCCTGGGGCGGGAAGCAGCGGCGGCGGGGCCGGGGCTGGTTGGAAGCGCTGGGGGAGGCGGGGAGGGGCGGCCGCGTTCAGACCCTCCTTCCTTTTTTCTGCCCCTTATGGGATTTTCCAGAACGGCCTCACGAATTTCTTATCTTTCTTATCACTGTAACGTTCTATTATAATACGGGAGAAACTACTCGCTTGGATAAACATGTTTTTGTTGTAAGGTGAGTGACAGGTGCCTGCCTGTTATGTAACATAGAGCTCAGCGGGGATCGCTCTGACTTGCTCAATGTCAGCTCATAAGCTGCTCATTTACCCCTCTTTTCCCTCTCCCTTTGCTTTCAGTTAACAAAATCCACACATTTCTGCTATCCAGGGGATATTTTCGCTTTACCTTTCAGCACAGCTTTGCTCCATACTAATCCTTTGTGCTGGGTTGAAAACCCATCCTTCAGTTATGACCCCAGATTGGATGCATCTGTCAGCTCCAGACCCCTCTATCACAACGTTACAGACACCTCCGAACCAAGCAGATGTGAACCAAGCGATATCCTCGCCTGCTGCTCTCACCCTCATGCTCTTTTTTTTTTAGCTGTGAGACAACTCCTACTTTCTGTCTCCTTTTGATTGGCTTCCCAAGGAGGCAGTGTCCTATAAATTGCAGTCTGCAGTGTGCTTCTGCCTTATTGCCAGCTGAGGGACAGGTGAGTACAGGAGGGAACGTATTCTGCAATGTCGTGCATGATCCTTGAAGTTTAGTGTTGGTTTAAATTAGTGGGGTGGGGGGAAATAACTGCAGTGTTTCACCCTGGGCTGCCTGGTCTGGTGGTTGGCGACCCTGCACATAGCAGGGGGTTGAAAATAGGTGATGATTGTGGTCCTTTTCAACCCAGGCCATTCTATGATTTCAGCAGCTAATTACTCCATTTCCCCTCTTATATTTAGAATAGGAAGGAATGCATGACATAGGTGGCATTTTTGCATTGAGCTTTGCTGCTTGGTTAACTAAAGGGTTTTCTGTGTCTGGTATAGAATGTTTACAGCTCTTTTGGGTCAGGCTGGACTTGCACATAAATTCCCCTGTTAAGCCTGTGTATTTACCTAATCCCACTGTGGCATTCTCAATGGCAACTAATTTTAATTAGTGTACTCTGCATCTAGAGCTCTAAGTGTAAAATGCTGCTTCAGATACTGACAGGGAAAATGTTAGGGATCAGGTATCCTACGGGGCCTTCTTTGTGCAAGGCTGATGTTCAGCTTTGTGACCCCCAGGACCTTCCCTGCAGGGCTGCCTTCTAGTGCAGCATTGTAATCTGAAGTGTGCTCATCAACACTAGAGAGTCAAGGTAGGAGAGAGTTCTCCCAGCCTCTTGGATAGCAATGAGTCACATCTGAGATTAAGTCCAGGAATAGCATTCAAATAGCAGGACTTCTTCAAGTGCCAGAAAATTCCCCACCTTGTGTTGCCATAAGTGAAAAGAACACCGTAATTAATAGGTTGATTGCTTTTCTGTGCTTATTGTGAATTGGTGCTGGGAGACATCTGCAGCAATTAGCTGGTGTCATTTCTTGTTACGGCCTTCCATCTTCCCGTAGTTCTTGCTTATGTGGTACAGGAAGGGAACATAATTGACAGTGTGATCTCTAGCAAGCTACGTTTTGGATTAGACAGTTAAAAGTCTGAAGGATTTTAAGGAAGAATTCTGCATTTGCTGTCTGCTGTGCTTGAAATCATGGTTTCTAACATAAAAAGGCTTAAATTTGAACTGAATTCTATGTTCATTCTACTGGAGCCTGTGCTGGGGCTGTGGATATTTTCTTGTGCTCTCTCTGGTGAATACATTACCTCTATTCATCTTCCTTCCCAGGCTGCTTCCAGCAGACGTGGCTCTCAGCACATCAGCTGGGGTTTGGATTGCATCAGGCTTCTTTAAAGAGTATTCTAAAGGAGTGTTTTAAAAAGCTGAGAGTGGTTGAGTCATTTGTGGCTAATATTTTCTCCTGTTCTCACAGCGTGCCTGAAGAAGGAAGATGCCAATCGTCAGAAACGTGAGCAGAGCTGTCAGCCAGCTGCTACAAAGCTCTGCTTGTGGATGTGGGGTTTCCATCGTGCCTGTTCGATGCATTGGCATCTCACCCCGCCAGGTGGCCTCTGATGCCAGCTTTCACTCGGTTTCTTTTTCCGAGTCTGATCATCCTCGGGTGCTAATTACAGGTCAGCGTTCCTGTCGTAACTGTACGCCTGCTCCAGGAATTCCACGCTCCCCTCCTCCCACCCCACTGAGCAGAATAATGGAAGCCAAGATATTCAGACCAAAAAATAATCAAAAAACTTTCTGGAATTTTTATGGGCTTTCCTGTATGGTGATAGGATCAGAGTGCCATGTGAATCCCCCGTGTGTGCAGGGGGTTGGATGCGATGATCTCTAGAGGTCCCTTCCAACACCTGCAATTCTGTGATTCTGTGAACTTGCTTCCAATTTTTATTGCAGAAATCTACTAAAAACGATGGAGTTTTAAGCCATTCTCAAGGAAAACATGTTGATTCTGAGAAGAGAATGAGGTCAGGGTGAGCTGGGCTTATTCAGCCTGGAGAAAAGAAGGCTGTGGAGTGACCTCGTTGCAGCATTCCAGTACCTAAAGGGAGCCCATAAACAGGAGGGGAGTCAACTCTTGGAAAGGGTAGATAGCAGCAGGACAAGGGGAAATGGTTTGAAGTTGAGGGAGGGAAGATTTAGGTTGGATGTCAGGGGGAAGTTCTTTCCTATGAGAGTGGTGAGGTGCTGGAACAGCTGCCCAGAGAGGCTGTGGATGCCCCGTCCATCCCTGCAGGTGTTCAAGGCCAGGTTGGATGGGGCCCTGGGCAGCCTGGTCTGATATGAGATGTGGAGGTTGGTGGCCCTGCCTGTGACAGGGGGGTTGGAGCTTCATGATCCTTGAGGTCTCTTCCAACCCAACCATTCTGTGATTCTCAGAAGAGAAAAAGCATGTTTCTGATGTGATGCATGTAATATTGGGATGCTGTTTTTCAACACCACTTCTCTGTTTTGTCTCCTGTGTGTTGTCTTTTAGGTGGGCTCGGCCAGCTCGGTGTGGGCCTTGCTAAGCTCCTCAGGTACGTCATGATTCTTTGACTCAATTCAAACTCAAGTCACAACTTTGAGAAGCAATAATTTTCAGGGGAGTTGTTTTTAAAGGAATCCTGGTGAGAAATGCAGAGGTTTTTTGCTGCTCAGTTTCATACATAACCTTAAACTTGTACCAGTTTGATTTATTTCTGTACTTGGTTTATGTTCACTGACGTACTTCCTGTGTGTACATTGGTCACGGTTCCCGACATAATTTTACCTGAGAGGCTGACCACTGAGTTCAGCTTGTTCCTGGTTCAATGGGAGTATTCAGAGCCTCCATCCTCAGAGTATGGACAGCCAAATAAGGCTGTGTTTCACTGCCTAGGAGAAAAAGGTTGGCATTTTATACAGGCACGATGGGAGAGGAAAGGAGTACAAACATCCACATGAAAAGAGCAAGAACTTTGCTAACTGCCCAGCGACTGCACTTAACAAGTGCTGACCTTCATGAGAGTTTTAGTGAAGCTGCTTCAGGAATAAGATGCCCTGCTTAGTGCAGTGCAAATAGAAATAAAACTTCCTTCAAGACTGTGTACCCTGATACTTTATAATTGCCAAAAGATGGGCTGATGCAGCAGTAATAGTAAATACAAAGTGAATCCCTTCTGTTTCTTTCTGTTCCTCCACCTCACACACACACCTTATTTTTTCATGGTATCTTTGCAGAGTTCTATGAGCTCTCATCACTGTCCATATACTCACTACTCAGCTCCAGAGTGTGATTTGTATTTGCAGCATTTGGACTATGATAAAAGGAAGCCAGCGTGCTGCATTTGATGCCATGCTGCAGTTTGAAGGTTTTCAACCGTTTCTATGATATATTTAAAGTCATGCAAATAATGGAAGGCTGCCCTGTACTCCCGTTCCATCAGACTTGCTTTCCCAGACTGTGCTGATTAGAACAGTACAAGGCTGAGATTACTTTATCAGTTCTGTTTACCTTGCTGATAGGAAAACAGCTGCTGTTAAAGCACGCCCAGTGGCTTTTTGGTGTCTATGGGGGAGTAGATATTCTGGATACAATTTTCAGCAAGAGGAGGGCAGGAAGAACTTCTTTCTCAACTTATTTGCTGAAAGATTGATGTCTTTCAGTAGAAAGACTACTAGAACTGATTTCCTAAGACACTGCATTGATACTAAAGAGCAAGTGGTGGTGGTCTGTTCTGTTTTAGTAGAGCAACTCATTTCACCGGAGAGTTTGTTTTCCTTTTGATATTGCTCCTGCTAACCAAATTAGCAGAAGAGCAGCTGATGAATTACTGTGAAGGCTGTGGGCTCACTGTGCCATGTGGGTATCTTTCTACAGGAAACGATTTGGGAGGAACAATGTGATCTTGTCTGACATTCGAAAGCCAGCGGATCACGTTTTCTACAGTGGTAAGTGCCTGGGGGAGCAGATGAAAAAATACACTGACTTTATTGAAGCCTAAATGATGCACGGCTTACTGAGCAAATTGCTGTTTGAAACTTCTGGATAGTGCCTTCCTGTTTTGAAATCTTGCCCAGACGTGGATTTCATCTGTTAGTTACTCCCTCTTTCTAAGTAATCTTTCTCTGAATTTATTTTACTGTCTATTTGCCACTTTGTTGACCAGGGTAAGTGTTCACATCAAGTTGGAGTTGGCTTTTGGGCTCCTGCTGTAAAAAGAAATGTTTATTCTTTTCATAGAATCATAGGATGGCCTGGGTTGAAAAGGACCACAATGACCATCTAGTTTCAACCCCCTGCTATGTGCAGGGTCGCCAACCACCAGACCAGGCTGCCCAGAGCCACATCCAGCCTGGCCTTGAATGCCTCCAGGGATGGGGCATCCACAGCCTCCTTGGGCAACCTGTTCCAGTGCGTCACCACCCTCTGGGTGAAAAACTTCCTCCTAGTATCCAACCTAA
>JACDJE010000306.1:1820762-1847680 GCA_016647715.1 Pavo muticus
ATGTCTTTCTTGCAGTGAGGGGCCCAGAACTGGACACAGTACTCAAGGTGTGGCCTCACCAGAGCTGAGTACAGGGGGACAATTACTTCCCTGCTCCTGCTGGTCACACTACTACTACACTACACTACACGCTACACACTACTATTCGAATAGGAAATACTGAGTGTTTCCTTTTCTCATGCCATTGGCTGGGTAAAACAGGAGTTCTTGAGTCAATCTGTTAAGGAGAAGGTGGCAGTTCACCTTAATTTCTCCTTTCTATTTCCTAATGTATTGGCTGCTGTTAGTCCCAGGGGCCCATTTTGTTGTGCAGTCAAATCCCGAATAGAGGAATGGGAGAGAACCAATCTGAGTTTCATCTTGAGCTTGTCTTGACTTCCACGCTTCTTGGTGCTCACTTTCCTTCTGGCTCCATTCTTTTAGGGCCTTTCATCTACTCAGACATCTTGGACTACAAGAATCTACGTGAGATAGTGGTGAATAATCGCATAACGTGGCTCTTCCACTACAGTGCTTTGCTCAGTGCTGTTGGAGAAGCAAACGTCCCCTTGGCCAGAGCTGTAAATATTACTGGTACGTGACAAGGGTTTCGAATTCATGATTCCTATAGGCTTCCTATAGAGGCTTGAGAAAGTGCAGTGGGTGTTCTGATCAATGCTGATGTTGTTCCAGGTTTACACAACGTTCTGGATATTGCAGCTGAGCATAATTTGCGACTCTTTGTTCCAAGCACGATTGGAGCCTTCGGGCCCACCTCTCCTCGAGATCCAACTCCTGATCTCTGCATTCAGAGACCAAGGACCATCTATGGTGTCTCCAAGGTTCACGCTGAGCTGATGGGAGAGGTGAGAACTTGTCTTTTTCCATTGAAGTTCTGGGAGGATTTCATTGATTTGTAGTGGTTTTCCACCTCTCTTTCCTTCCTTTAGGCTTCAGTACTCCATAGTAGTCTGAGGCAGCAGGAAAAAGTATTTCTGAGTTCTGTAGGAATAAGCACTAAGAATTAGAGACTGGCCAGTTTGAGTTTCAATACCATTTCTTTCCCTGATTCTTTCAACTTTGACCTCTCTTCATTATCTGCCAATGTGAATGACATTGCATAAATGAAAGCATACAAAGCATTGGGAAAGCATGGTAGGCAATGGTGACTTTTGCCAAAAAGTGAGAAAAAAATAAACAAAACCCCTCACTTCTGCACAGTCAAAGCGATGAGAGTCTGTACAGGCACAGGTTGCACAGAGAGGCAGTGGTGCCCCATCCCTGCAGACAGCCAAGGTCAGGCTGGATGGGCTCTGAGCACTGATGGAGCTGTGGGTGTCCCTGTTCAGTGCAGGGAGTGCAAAGAGATGGCCTTTAAAGGTCCCTTGCAACCTAAACCATTCTGTGATTCTATGAACTTCTCTACTGGCTTTGTATCAGAAACTTCTGAGTGCTGGATCTAGACTCTATGTTAAAAGTCAATCCATGTGGAATTAGGTGATCTTAAAGGTCCCTTCCAACCCAAACCATTCTGTGATCTACTGATGTGAATGAAAATTAGAAGAGGACAAGGAGACAGCTCAGCTACCTGATAGGGAGTGTAGGCTGTTCAGTAATTCCTTTTCTTCTTCACTTGTAAAGGGAAGATTACAGAATGAAGGTTTATCCTGTGGGAGATTGTTCCTATGGAAACAGTGAGCTGTAAGGCCTGGCTTTGTTGTGTCAAACTGTGCTTCTCTCCTCCCTATAGTACTACCATTACCGATACGGCCTAGACTTTCGCTGCCTGAGGTACCCAGGAATCATATCTGCTGACTCTCAGCCTGGTGGGGGAACAACTGGTGAGTGGTTTGTGTGTATTTCTCACTGTTGCAGGCAAGAACAGCAAATCCATAAGCCAATGGAGTCATTTTTAATCTGTTTATAGAATTTAATAAGGCATCAGCCTTATGATTCTGTTTCAACTGGAAGTTGAGACAGTACTTCTGCCCACTGCAACCTCAGGGTGTACTTTGGTAGTCTTTACCTTTAAGCACTGTCTGGGAGAGTTTGGCTTAATTATGCTCATTGTGAGACCATTTTCTTTAAAAAGAGAATAAATTCAAGTCTGCTGTCTTGCTGCAGTGTGTAAATACTAGAATGACTTCAAGACAGTTTGAGATGGCTTCTCGCATTCTGCTGTATCTTGTAAATCAAACACTCCTGCTGGATTTTAGATGGGAGACTGGAGGTAATCTAGTCAGGCTGAGGGAGCTGGGCTTGTTCAGCCTGGAGAAAAGAAGGCTGCAGGGTGACCTCATTGCAGCCTTCCAGTACCTAAAGGGAGCCTATAAACGGGAGGGGAGTCAGCTCTTTACAAGGGTAGATAACAACAGGACAAGGGGAAATGGTTTTAAGTTGAGGGAGGGAAGATTTAGGTTGGATGTCAGGAGGAAGTTCTTTACTGTGAGAGTGGTGAGGTGCTGGAACAGCTGCCCAGAGAGGCTGTGGGTGCCCCGTCCATCCCTGGAGGTGTTCAAGGCCAGGTTGGATGGGGCCCTGGGCAGCCTGGGCTGGTATTAAATGGGGAGGTTGGTGGCCCTGCCTGTGGCGGGTGGGTTGGAGCTTCATGATCCTTGCGGTCCCTTCCAACCCAACCATTCTGTGATTCTATGGTAATCTGAGGATTGTTGGCTGTAATGATGTGAACAACAGACTAAGGTAGACACACACATCCATTCTACTTTTCTACAGATTATGCTGTCCAGATCTTCCATGATGCCATTAAGACTGGCAAATTTGAGTGCAACTTAAAGCCGGACACCCGCCTCCCTATGATGTACATTGATGACTGCCTGAAAGCAACTCTGGAGGTTATGGAGGCCCCTGCAGAGGCGCTGAGCATGAGGACGTACAACATCAGTGCCATGAGCTTCACTCCTGAAGAGCTGGCACAAGAGGTGCAGAAGCACGTTCCTGAGCTTCAGGTGACCTACAATGTGGATGCGGTCAGGCAGGCCATAGGTGGGTATTGCTATTTGGGCAGCAGGTAAAGGGAAATCATTGGGTTGCTGTACGTCAAGAATAGAACAGTGTTTTCCTTTGAGACACTTGGAAATGTCTACTGTGAAGTTCAAGTCTTACGGTCTGAAAATGAGCTTTAGTAGTTCAGATGACCAGAGATGATACACCTTGGTGTTTAAAGAGACTTTTTTAAAGGACATGGGGGTCCTGGTAGATGAGAAGCTGGACATGAGCCAGCAGTGAGAGCTTGCAGCCCAGAAGGCCAACTGTGTTCTGGGCTGCATTTAATAAAAGGGATGGCCAGCAGGGAGAGGGAGGTGATTGTCCCCCTCTGCTCAGCTCTTGTGAGCCCCCATCTGCAGTACTGCGTCCAGGCCTGGGGCCCCCAGTACAGGAAGGACGTGGAGCTCTTGGAGCGGGTCCAGAGGAGGGCCACTAAGATAGTCAGAGGGCTGGAGCACTTCTCCTATGAGGAAAGGTTGAGGGAGCTGGGATTATTTAGCTTGGAGAAGAGAAGGCTCCATGGAGGCCTCATTGCAGCCTTCCAAGACTTGAAGGGAGCGTATAAGCAGGAAGGGGAACAGCTGTTTACGAGGGTGGATAGTGATGGGACAAGGGGGAATGGTTTTAAAGTGAGACAGGGGAGGTTTAGGTTAGATATTAGGAGGAAGTTTTTCACCCAGAGGGTGGTGATGCACTGGAACAGGTTGTGCAAGGAGGTCACAACCTCCATCCCTGGAGGCATTCAAAGCCAGGCTGGATGTGGCTCTGGGCAGCCTGGTCTGCTGGTTGGTGACCCTGCACGTAGCAGGGGGTTGAAACGAGATGGTCATTGTGGTCCTTTTCAACCCAGGCCATTCTATGACTCTATGACTTTTCCTAACCTTTATTCTCCTTTTTTCTTTTCACTGCAGCTGACAGCTGGCCAATGAACTTTGATGACAGCAATGCCCGGAGAGACTGGGGATGGAAACATGATTATGACCTCCCTGAATTGGTGTCTACGATGTTTAGCTTCCTTGGGTCTGATTCCAGGATTGCTCAAGCTAACTGAAATATTTTGTCAGATGTTTCCAGATTTCCACAGAGGACCAGGAAGAAATGGCTAAATCAGTTCTATAGTTTTGAGTCTTAAAGCATGTCAATTATTAGCTTTCCTAAGTAGCAATGGAGTTGGGCAGAAGTATACTGTAGCTGGAATGCTCTGTTAGATAAACAGCATCATTAGGTGCTGTCTCCAAGCACCCATAGTACAGAGTTCTAGAACTTCCATATTCAATGAACTAGGAACCAAAAACACGTACTCTTGATGGATGAATCTCCAGTCATTCTTTCTGCCTCATATCTGCCTCAGCAAACAACATGGGGAAATACTGTCAAACCTGATGTTTCAGGAAGATCCCACTGTGTTAAAAATGTTTTTCCATTTCCCTAGCGGAGGTTATTAGATCATAGTAAGGTATGATCCTTTCCTCTCTGCTTACAGAAGAGAGAAACGAGCTACCTGATGTTTCCAAATTGCAGGCAGGGTTTTTGCAACTCTAGTTTGAAGTCAAATTTTGGTTAGTATTTCATATTTATATATACATTGCTGTATAAACATACCATTCTCTATATGTAGGGCGTACAAGGTAACTTACAATGCCTATAAATGTGAAGAGGAATAGAACTTGAATTCTCTTTGTGCTTTAAAAATGGCAGGGTTTACAAGCTGAGCTTTTCCTATTATTCCAAAATGCTGCTGCCATCAGTTTAACCTCAGTAGGTCCAAAATGCTGTTATGTTTATGAGGATGCAGGGTATATTTCAAGAAGACAATGCCCAGTAGCACATTAGTGCTACTTCTGGTTATCCTAGTTGTTTGCTATGCTAGCATTATGACATGTTGCCTGGAGCAAGTTGTAAAATTGGGCTGGTGTTGGAGACTGACTTACATTAGAGTCAGGTTGACCTTTGAAATCTGCTTTTTCTGTATGTGCTGCAGATGTGTTTGTAGATGCTATTTATGTGTAACTGTTGCTTCTATTCTTTAGAGAGGATTCCAGAGGCTGAAACCATCTCCTAGCTACAGTTAAGGCCTGTTCTGCTCGTTGAGTTTAATGCACAGGAGATTCTGGGATTAACAAGGGAATCTTAGTAGAAGGATGCAGAGAAGATGTGTCTATCCAAAAGCTACTTATGAGACTTTGAAAGTGAGAAATGACAGACTGGAGAGACAGGAAAGCCTTCTGAGGTAAATCAGCAGTCTTGAATCTGAGCCATGGGCTACTATAGAGATAGTATGCCTTGAGAAACAGCATCTGGGAACTTGGATTGTATTGTACTTTCTCAAAGGAAAAAATATCTTTCATTTTCAAAATGACTGGAAATTCCCTAGATGAAGCTCTCCATCTTTTTTGCCTTGTATTCTCCCATGTTGCCCATGTAGGTATTACATTCAGTCTTTTCTTGTCTACATTGTTCACTAAGATTTCTGTGACAAGGCTTTGGTAAGTGTGAGTCTGCCCCACTCTGCAACCCTGCAGTGTTTCTTCAGTTAGTGGCTAACTGACATGAGCTGACTTCTGCCTCTTTGTGAGGGAATCCACATACTGCAGGGAAGATGGTTTTCTCATGAAAGTCACCTCCAAACAAAGATGATATGGTGAAAACCAGGGATCATTTTAAACATTAATTAAAGTTGTGTCTCTTGGTTTTGTATGCATCTTACTGCTTTATCTGTTGGCAAAGTGTGCATTTCCCAGGTACTTAAGCTCAAACCCCTCTGGGGTTGTTGCCTGTTCTGAAAACTTTCTTTATAATGTTTACATTTCTGCAGAAAGCAAGTTTTTAAACGTTCACCACTGTTGGAGCTCTCATGTTGTCCAGGTGTAATATTTGGCCCAGCGGGCCAGCAAAGTTGAGCTTATTCATACCATCCAAGAACAGTTTGACTCTGGTTTTGTCCTCTGCCCTGCCAAAACAGGATTATCTGCCATTAAACTGTTACAATGATCCATCAGATGAAGGGCTTAAAAGGATTTAAGGAGTTATGTCCATTCTAGTCCTTAAATCAGCTCCAGGGGACTCTCGTTACCTCCATTCCATGAAACCAACCAAAGAGTTGATGGGTCTGATTCCATTTCTTCAATTCAGAGAAAGTCATGGGGTCCCACTCCATTCACCCTTGTTCAGAGCTCTTGTTAATGCTGAAAGGGGGGAAGAACAAAAAATACTCCTTCAGAGCTGTCCTTCATTGTAGCATTGCACAGAAGCTTTAAGTTGTTAAAGTGCAGGTGAAAATCAGACTTATGGCATTCTAAACAGTTCGCTGTCTACCAAAAGTTGCTGACTCGTTTAGGAGCATTCTGGTTTTTAACCTGTGACCAGCGATGCCTGTGTTTCCTTTTTGCATCTCATACCTGTAAGTTCAGTTGTAACCATGCTGCAGTATTTTCTGTACTAAACCAATCTGATGTGGTGCAAAGCACACCACTTTTTCTACTGGTTTGAAGTCCGACCTCTCCTTCCTTCCCTTCTCCTTCCCTTCTCCTTCCCTTCTCCTTCCCTTCTCCTTCCCTTCTCCTTCCCTTCTCCTTCCCTTCTCCTTCCCTTCTCCTTCCCTTCTCCTTCCCTTCTCCTTCCCTTCTCCTTCCCTTCTCCTTCCCTTCTCCTTCCCTTCTCCTTCCCTTCTCCATGGGCTTTGACTTCTCCCATGCCATTTGAGTGCTGCAGCTGTTACCTATTCAGGAAAAAAACCCCAAGATGTTGGGAATATTTTTTCAAATACTGCAAATTGTGGGTGATGCCTACTTGAATAAAGTTCTATACAGATGTCTTTGCTTTGTCATCCTTGGTTAGGTCACGTAGGTACTGTGATCCACGTTGCAGGAGGATGCTGGTAAGCACTGAAGGCTTTCCTTCTGCTGCAGAAGTGATGGATAATTTGAAGCAGAGATTGAGCCCTTGGCAGTCTGTGTTGATTCTCAGACATCTGTATGTACACTTCCTACTGATGATTCCAATTGCTCTGTAGAGCAGGCAGTTGGTCACAAGCAGATACAACATATCTACCCTTTTAACATCAGCAAGCCACTAGGCAAGTATTTGGGCTTTGCTTTGTAGGTGGGTGGCCCAAACCCTTTGGGGTTCAGATTCTCTTCTGTTGTTTCTAGACTCCCTACCCCTTTTGTAGGGTATGGAAAGCCAGTTGGTCTGTGCTCAGTCATGTTGCTGTCCCTCTACTTATCTCTGTAGCTTTAAAATTACAAGAAGAGCAATGTTCTGATGGAGATAGCTTTAGATCACCATTCTGAAGGGAGGTGGGAGGCAAATGAATGAGGCCAGGCTCTTCTCGGTGCTGCATAGCGATAGGACAAGGAGCAACGGCCTGAAACTTAGAACATGGGAAGTTCCATCAAACATGTGGAAGAACTTCTTTACAGTAATGGTGATGGAGCACTGGCACAGGCTGCCCAGAGAGGTGGTGGAGTCTCCTTCTATGGAGATATTCCAGACCTGTCTGGATACCCACCTGTGTGACCTATTGTAGGGTACTGCTTTAGCAGGGGGTTGGACTCGATCTCCCTTCCAACCCCTGCTGTGCTGTGATTCTGTGATTACCCTTCAGATCCTAAATCAGGCCCTGCAAGAAACTGTTTTCAGTCTGCTCTGTTATTCAGAGATTTGAGAGCACTTGACCTTCAAATCATATTCATGCAGCAAAAACAAAAGCCTCATAACCTTTTTACTTTTAATTCTCAGATTTACTTCTGCCTGGATTGCCTTAGAGTCAGCCATTGACTTTGCTGACCTCCCTTCTCTGTTCCCATTTAAGAAGGAACACAGAGCTGGAGCAATGCTGATACCATGGTGCCTGGTAAATGATGCTAAAAAGAGTTAACAAAGGAACTCTGCACTTTCTTAAGGTGAGGGTGCTGCTGGAGTCTGTTGGTTGGCGTCCCATAGGCTTCAAAGTTGGTGTTCAACTACATGCTTCTATGGCAGTGTGCTATTAATGCCCATGCTACTGAGCTTGGAACAGAGCCTGCTTCCAGTGCTCAGGAAAGGACCTTCCAGTCCTGTGTAAAGTCACCATCTGAGTCTGGGATATAGTTGCAAATCCTCTCTGGTTCAGGATTCTATTGGATAATTCCTATGATGATTCCTAAGGTGGCACTGACTACCATTTGTCCCAGGCTCTGTGTGCCTCCAGGGAGGAGGAGCAAGGGACAATCATAGAATCACAGAATGGTCTGGGTTGGAAGGGACCTCAAGGATCATGAAGCTCCAACCCCCCTGCCAGGCAGGGCCACCAACCTCCACATTTCATACCAGACCAGGCTGCCCAGGGCCCCATTCAACCCGGCCTTGAACACCTCCAGGGATGGACGGGGCATCCACAGCCTCTCTGGGCAGCTGTTCCAGCACCTCACCACTCTCATAGGAAAGAACTTCCCCTGACATCCAACCTAAATCTTCCCTCCCTCAACTTAAAACCATTTCCCCTTGTCCTGCTGGTATCTACACTTTGAAAGACTTGACTCCCCTCCTGTTTATAGGCTCCCTTTAGGTACTGGAAGGCTGCAATGAGGTCACCCCACAGCCTTCTCTTCTCCAGGCTGAACAAGCCCAGCTCCCTCAGCCTGTCTTTTGTAGGGGAGGTGCTCCAGCCCCCGATCATCTTTGTGGCCTCCTCTGGACCCTCTCCAACAGCTGTATTTCTTGTACTGAGATCTCCAGACCTGGACACAGTACTGCAGAGACCAGAAGTAGAAGGAGCTGAAGTTGGGGTTAGCCAAAGGGCACTGTGTGGGCCTGCGGGGCTGGGATGCCAATGTTGCAGCTCCCATTCATGCCTCAGGCAGTGAGGGGGCTTTGCTGGCATGCCCGGGGCAGGTTGTTTCAGTCAGACATTCACTTGAGCTGTGAAACCTTTGCCCTTATCCTGGCAGCTTGGGCCAGACGAGCGCTCTTCAGACTATTTTTGGCTTCATACCATAATTGTACGTGAGCTTAAATTCTCCACAGGTCTGAGCACTTGGAGGGGGTGTACAGGAGGCGTGTGGAGGGGTGTGCTTGTGCATGGCCTTGGAGTGGTGCCTGGTGCTTCGTTCATAAAGCAATGGGATTGCTGTGTACAGAATTACTATGCAGCTCTTAGAGCCTCAGAGGGCTCAGTGCCCTCTCCTCCATGGGTCCTCACAGCAGAAAATTCTGACATGAATATGAAAAACATCTGGATTTCCTGTAAGTGATGGGTTTGGAGTGAAACTTCCCATATAGATTTTACTAGAACAGGATATTCAGTTTTGTTTTTTCTAGAGCAGCCTTCTGTCTTGAAACCTGTTCCGTCTCAGAGGATTTCAGCCAGTGGCAAATCCCATTCCTCTTCTGGTCCAGAAGGCATTTTTCCAGCACAGAAATGCTGATTTCTCTAGCTGCCATCTCTTCCCAGGCTGCTTTTCCCAGGCATCTTGGCACTGGGAAAAGCGGAAAACACTTACAGGTGTCAGTGCTTGAAGGCTTTCTTATTTCATTGCATTACTGTAGTCACGTTGGTCTTTAGGAAGAGAACAACCCCACACTAATCTATAGGCAAATGGAGAGAGGTTGTCAAGTCTCCTCATTGGAGAGCTCCCAAAGCCACACCTGGCCGTGGTCCTGGGCACCCTGATTTGGGTCCAGGAGGACCCAGAGGTCCCTTCCAACATCAACCAAGCTGTGAATCTGTGGAAAAACCACTGTGACCCCAGAGTTTTAACAGTGTTCCTGGGTGATAAGAGGTAGTGTAAGGACAGATGGAAAGGGGAAGGGGCTTGGAGATGTGGTTGGAGGCAGATAGACCTGGGTGGTTCCAAGACAGCTCTACACATCACCTCAGCACCCTAATTTTTGCCCCACCTTGCTGCAGGTCGCTCAACTTACCCCTGCATTTGCTCCCAGTCCCATGGACCTCCACAACCCCCTGCTCATCACAGGACAGGGCAAAAGCCTGTTCCTAGCAGGATAAATGAATCCTCAGGCATTTTGCTCTGCAATGGGGTCATGGCATGTTGACGAATGGGTTGGACAACCTTCCGGCCAATCTTCAGTAGAGGAGTTCTTGGCAGGGGACATCAGTCCTGCTCCAAGGACATCAGCAAGCACATCATTTTTTGGCAAGAAAAGGTCATTGCTGCAAAGATGATTTCTCCTTACCCGTCTGGTGCAATAGGTCTTTAATCTACCTGGACTTTCAGTAACGGCAGGGTGAAAAACCGTCATCAGCTGAACTGTTGCAAAACCAACATCGCAGGAGACAAAGTCCACCAGCCGTCTGCTTCCCTTTCAACTGACACGGCCAGTTCTCTGGACCCGCAGTTCAAGATTCATGAGATTCTGGTATGTTTTTAAGGCTCTGCCTCCAGTGGTTCCCTGGGGTGCATTGCACAGAGTGTGGCCAGCGGGGAGATGGAGGTGATCCTCCCTCTGCTCTGCCCTGGGGAGGCCACATCTGGAGCACTGTGTCCAGTTCTGGGCTCCTCAGAGTAGATGGTCTCCAGATATCCCTTCCACTGAAGTCCACTGTTTTTCATGGCTTTTTTTTCTCATGAAACTAACTTTTCATGAATTTTTAACTAATTAAAACCCAATCCTTTTTACTAATAGCCCCTTCCCTCTTCCTTAGTCCAGCAACCTCATGCCCACACGCACGCGTCCCTCCATTCCCTTCCCCATTGCATTTGACTCTGGGGATGATAAACAACTGGAGGAGCTTGTATCAAGTATGTGGGAAGAAAATGGGTATAATCTTGCCAAGAGCAATTGGACCCCAGTGCTCACTGGACGCTCTGTGTCCCCCATCACTCATGAAATACCGCAAACACTCCAGAGATATCTGAGCTGCCGATGACGCGTGGCTGTCTGGGGTGTTTGCTCTGCTGGCAGCAGGTCCTGGAAGCAGTGCCAAGAGTAGATTTTCTATCTCTAACCCCTCTGCCTGGCAACAGCAGCTGGGCCAATTGTCCAGGATAAGCTGAACTTTGGGAAGAGAGAGCAGGGACGTTTCCCCTTCCATCCCAAGGCATGCATACCTGCTGCAGACCCTGTTGGTCCTTGGCCAGACAGAACAATCCTAAGGTGGTTGTACTCTGTTTCTTGGGATCACATCATGATAGGGTCCAGACAAGACATCTATGCAAGTGTCCAGGGCAGTTTGGAGAGGTTAGAATATCCCAAGTTGGAAGAGACCCACAGGATCATCACAACTTGATCTAGTAGATGGCAACACTACCCATGGCAGGGAGTTGGAACTGGGTGATCCTCAAGGTTCCTTCCAACCCAAGCCATTCTATGATTCCAGGTATGATCATTGAATCCAGCTCCTGGCTCCACAAAGGACCACCCTAAATTCATCCCCTATTTCTCAGCTATGAAACCTTGGTGTGAGCCTCATGTGCATCCATCTGCCCCCTCTTCAGGCAGAAAGCCAAAGTCTTCTTGACTTTTGGCCCAATGGGGATTACCTTCTGTTCTTCCTGCGTGCCTCTCCCTGAACCATTCAGTAGTCTGTTGGCCTTGAAAAGAGGCCAAGAAGAGATGTGAAAGTCCTGCGTAGAGTGGAAATTGAGGAGTTCTGGATTTGGCCACAAAAAAGGTATGAGAGAACCCAGAGGAGAAGGAAAAGAGGGATAGGAGGAGGACGTGAATTCTGACTGTTGGTCCCTGCCTTGGCGTTTTGGGTTTCCCTAGGAATGCTCTCTATACATACCATGAGGATTTGAGACAGGAGGATGTCTGGGCCTTCAGTGATCAGTGCATTGGGGTGATCTGAGCTCTCCACCAGATGCCCTTCCCCCCAAAAAAGACACATGCAGCATCCCAGCCCTGTCTCATCTGCAAGGAGTGCAAGAATGGCTGGACTCAGCTTTATAGCCTGGAAGATTTTCCCAAATTTCCTCCAACTCCCAACTCTTTCCATCACCAAAGGAAGATGTCTGGGATTTTTTATTTGTATTTTTTATTTGTGTGTGTGGTGGTGACTTCCCTTTGGGAATTTGAAGCCCAGATGCTCTCCCAGCACTTTGCAGATAGTGCCAAGTTGTTTCTGCTCATTGCTCTGGCTGATGTTTCTCCACAGTGTTATTCTTTCACATGGATGATGATTAGTTATTTGCTGAGCTTGGGGCATTAGCTTCTGGCACTCTGATTTCCAAAGCTGTGCCACTAGAAGCCATGTCTCCATCTCCAGGGCACTCCCCATGTCACAGCTTTGCTTGTCACCAAGCCAGGGCAGGAGTCCCCATTCTTGCCTGTTGAAGTGGAAAGCTTAATTTAAGACTTGGCTTGGCCTCTCTCAGGGAGCTGTTAATTAATCAGTGCTGCTACTGGCTGGGAGATGGAGATGCTTGAGTTTGCAGCAATTGCCCCAGTTTGGGTGAGATGCAAGCAATGCTGCTGGAGCAGAAGGCTTTGGAAAGAGCTGTTCCATGGGTGAGGCCGGTGCCAGAGGCACATCAGGCTCAGCTTTCTTTCTCAACTTGAGAGAAGCTGCTCAAGGAGAAGTGGGGAAGGAGAAGGGAATTCTCCATCTCCAGGCAGCGAGCACAGGGCAAATTGGTATTGCTACATCCTCTCCTCGTCCAGACAGCACTGGCATCTCAGGGTGAATTTGGCATTACTCTGCAATATGAGCAACTGCAGTTACTCAGCAACATGATGCATTTTGCTTTAAACTGCCCCCTCCCTCCCCCCCATTTTATTCCATCCCATCTCAACCACTCTCTACCACATGTTGTCAAGGGTAAGCCTGGGTATCTGATAACACCCCTATGCCCAGTGATAACTGGAAGAGCCTCAGTCACACAGTGGCTTTTGCAAATCCCAAAGTACCCGTAGTCAGCCCAGGCACCCTTAGGGAACAGCGATGTGAACCAAATCTCCCCCCAAAAGGTCAGATTCAGGCAGGGAATGCAACCAGGTGGCCTGCAAGGGGGTTTGCTTGGGACCAGCAATGCTTTTGCAATTATTTTTCTAAAGAGCTCAACATTTGGCCATTCCCTCTTGCTCCTCCTTCCCCAAGCTGCTATGCCATGGGCATCTTTTTAACCTGCTTCTAAGGGAATGAAACATAATCTGTCTGACTGTCCGTCCTTGTGCCTGTTAGCAACTACAGCATCCCATGATTGATTTCAGCCAAGCTGCACCAAAGGCTATAGACAAAAATGTCCAGCCTGTAGAGATATGAGGGCAGAGACAGCTGGAAGGAGCAAGAAGGAGATGCTGTGGGGCGGGCTGAAGCCCATATCAGACACCATAGAAATCCCTCCTTAGCTCAGCCCTCTTTCCCTGGGGCTCAGGGCTGCTCTCACCCCAAAACGTGGGCTTGTCTTGCCATCTACTGGTGGGAGCCCAGCAGAGGAGCTGGAGCAGGGCAGGTAGTTTTCTAACATCTGTTTGAACACACTCACCCTTGTGATAGCATTACCCCTCGCTAAACCTCTTTTGGGGGTACCAAGACCATCTCCCATCTCTGTCCCTGGGTTTGGCTCAGCCTGTCCCTGCTGTGGGTGTCCTGGTTTCACCTTGCTCAATGTGCCGCTCCCAGTGATGAGCCACAGGTGGGCCATAGTATGAGTGTAGGTAGGGGCAAAGGGCTCTAAAATCAGCCTCAGGAGAGACCCCTGGGGCTTGGGGGGCAAGAGGAGCTCTGCTATGCACAGATCCCACTGCACTGCAAAGGGATGGGCATGGAGGACAGCTCACCACAGGTCTGGAAAGACGTATATCCTATATGGAACCACCAGTGACCATGCTTTGCTACCAACCTGGATTCTGAGGGATGCTCAGCTGCACAGGTTTGGTTCACACCTGCGGCCCACACCTGCTGACTGATGAGCAGCTCCAGTGCCTTCCCAACCGGCTTTTGGGACCAGAGAAAGGTGTCAGGAGAGGGAGCCAGAGCCCCAGCTGAGAGCAGCAGAGTGGCAGTGACAGCCTGGGGACAGCCACACAGCCACCACCACCCCCTGGGAGCTGCTCACAGGTGCATTTGTGGTGCAGACCCAACAAGTGAAGCCCCTCAGGGCCCTGATTTTTGGAGACACGTCCTGTGCACAGTCAGCCCAAAGGACCAATGCCCTCTGGGATGGCAGTTTTAAGCCATGGGGAAAATTCGCCCTGAATTTTGATCATGTTGAGTGCTGCAAAGGCTTTAGGTGGGATTTCTCTTTGCTTCCTCCTCTGTGTGCTGGGAACCTGAATTCAGCCGCCCCCAAATACTTCTTGTGTATTTGAATACTGTGGTGTGAGTGTGCACAGCTTCATCCCAGCATCTCAAAGATGATGAGTGGGAAATTTCTAGTGCCAGAAAGTGTGCAGTGCTGTACAAATACTGTAAACCCAACCTTACAGAGAAAATCCTGTTCCAGTAAGGTGAAAACCTTACTGAGGGAGAAGGAAAATGCAGGTCTGTGCGTGGGTACAGCTGATAAATGAGACTGGGAATCCTAGCAGCAAGCTGAAGCCTGGTGTCTTGACACCTGGGTAGGAGCAGGACCCTACCAGCTTTGTTGGTGAAGCAGGAGAAAGGATGGGGAGCCTGATGTCTGCCCCTTGAAACGTGTGGGCTATAGCACTGTGTCCCATGTGTCCTCCCACAGCTCAGCCACCCTCACCCTGGGGACAGAGCAGCGTTGGGTGCTTCGGCATCTAAGCAAGATCCATCCTCTGCCTCATCTCCAGCTCAGTTTGAGAGCTTCCTGAATTATTAACAGCTCCAAAGCATTGGGCTATAATTAGCTCCCCAGGCCTTTTCCCCGTGGGTTGGAGCTGGGAATGCATTTTCTTTCTCTTTCTGTGGCTTTGCTCTGGCTTGAGCTGATGGAAGAGAAGGAAGGATGGCCTTGGGGAGGGGAGACACCAGGGGAGGGTTGGGATGGATTTGAGCACATGGTGTGGTTTGACACTGGCTGTCCTTGTTATAGGATGGTGAGGAAAGGATTCTGGGGCTGTCCAAGGCGTCTTCAACCCAGATTGTATAGAGTGGAGGCCATGCAAGGAGCTGGGGGAAGGCAAAGGGTCTTCGTTGTCTTGTCCTTTGATATTGCCCAGAGTGCTGTGGGTGCCCCATCCCTGCAGTGCCCAAGGCTATGGATGGGGCTTGGGACAGCCTGGGCTGTGGGAGGTGTCCCTGCCCATGGCAGGGTTGGGGCTGGTTGGGCCCTAAGCTCTCTGCCAACCCAAACATCCTGTGACTCTATGATTCCATGGTATTCTTTCCTGAAAGTCTGAGCCGCACCAAATAGCGGCTCCTCCAAACCACCTCATCTGCCTCATTCAGAGGCTTCAGAGATAGGCTGGAGATGTTTCATTTAAAAGGAGAGGCTGAGCAGAAAGCAGTACAGTCCTACTGGTCTCCCCTGCTTTGCCCTCTCTTTTGAGCCATGCAGAGAGCTTTCTGTGTGAGTGCCACAGACCTGGGTGGGCTGGGGATGGGAATCTCTCAGTGGAGAGCAAGGGAACCCCCACTGTGGGATGCCACAAGAAGCAGGGATGCTGTTGAAGAAGATATTTTGCATGTGCAGCTCCTGGCTGGGTTTCTGGGAAGGGTTTGCAGCAGTAGCTTGGTCAGGGTCTGCTTGAGAGTCTCATTTCCAGCCCGAGGTCTCAATTTATTTCAGCTGGTGGGAATCCCGTTCCTTGGGATGGGAAGAACCATCAGGGAGATGGGAGAAAAGTGTTACTTGTCAGCTGTGAGACTGAGCATGAGGGCTCCAACCTTTCCTTCCAGCCCAGCCAAGCACGGCACAGCCTTCCAGCAAAACTTTCCTACACCTCATGCCTGCATGCCAAGGAGTTGGGAGTTTTCAACCCCAAAGACACTTGGATACAAGACCACAACATAGTGGAACACGCTGTGCCTTGGAGAAGGGCTGGTGTTGAGGTCAGCTTGGCCTTTGCAAGGTGGGAACGATGTGCTGAGGACCACTCTTGCCTTCAGCCCATCAGCTCCATGTCGACTTCTAGCAACAGCAACCTATCACAGCAAGGCATCCCACAGTTCAGGTGAAGCACTTTCCAAATTGAGTTGGGCTTGGGTAGAAAACTGTCCCTTTGTTTGAGAAATCCATCAGTTCTCTTAGCCACAGCTGTGTGGGAAAGGCAGTACCAGTGTAAAGCTGCATGTGGGCTCAGAGCTGTATGTTTGCTCTGCACCCAGATACTTACTCACCTACGGGTATATGATTGGCCAGGATGAGTAGCACTGACCCCCAAAACACCCTGTTACACATGTTTGTGAAAATGGGTCTGTTTGGGAGAGAATGATTTTCCAGTGGACACCACCAGGAAAGAGATGGAGGACCTGCTGCCGACCTCTCTATACCATGGACATCATCCCAGGCTGAAATGGCAAAGGTAAGGAACTGAGCAGGGTCACACGGAGCTGTGGGATGGAGAAGGGACAAGGGGGATCATCAGCCTATGGCAGAGAAAGCCCAGGGCAGAGGTGATGTGAGGTGACACGCATGGTGAAGGTGGGATACTGGATGAGACCATCAGCGCTGATTTGGGGTATTGTTTCTCCTCCCACGGGGCAGGAAAATGGACTGAACATCCTCTCAGGGTCCCTTCCAGCTTCATTAAATCTGCATTTCCTAAGGGCTATGGAGGCTTGCTAACCAGCAGCCTGGCCTTCCCTTTCTCCCAGCAATGCAAAAACTCAGAGATGAGTGGATAAGAAAGCAAAGAGAGGAAGTATGAGTTCAGGGTACAGGTCATGGGAGCCTGTTATAAATAAACAGGACTCATTTAAAAGATGATATATGCTGCAGCAATATTGCTCCTAGTCTTCCACTCATCACTGCAAGCTAATTACACTTCCCGGAGCCATCAGACTTTCCTTTGCATCTCAAAAGTGCTGCACAGTGACAGGGATATGATGTAGCAGCTTGTGGCTGGGGCTGGCCCTTCTGTTTAGGTTTATTTCAGCTTTTCTGCTGTAATTGCTCATGTAATTCCACACTAATGAACTGTGTCCTGGCCTCTGAGGAACTCTGGGTCCCTTCCACGTCTTCTGGAAAGAACATGGGGTTAATACGAGGTGAAGTTCCATATCAGTCTCATGTGAGGCTTCATGCAAGGCAGGCTGAAGTGGGTTTTGCTGGCTGCATTCGTTCAGACAAAACAGGGACAAGGGATGGACCCATTTGCTGGACCATGGCCATCTTCACTGGGTCATCACGTTCTCTTGCACAGTTTTGTCCCACTGCTTACACGGCTGGGGATTTCTCCCTCAAATCTGGAAGAAAAAGGGATTGGTGGAGAGACTGGGGAAGGTGACTTCTTCTCCACTGTTTGACTGTATGGGCTCTGAAGGAGGGAATTCCTTCTGTCAGGTTCAAGTGCTGGCTAATCTAGCACCTAGCCTAGGTACATCTCATAATGGAGAACAGCAGGCCTTGCTCTTTGCTTTCTGTCTGATTTCATTTGGTCAAAGTTTGAGTTTTTTGGGACAGTGTTCACATGGTGGTGGATGAGGTGTATTCCTGATCAGGTAAGTACCTTCCCTGTCCCTGTAGACACCCAAGGTCAGGCTGGACAGGGCTCTGAGCACCTGTTTGAGTTGTAGATGTCCCTGTTCTCGCAGGGAGTTGCACCCGATGGCCTGCAAAGGTCCCTTCCATCACAAACAAACGATTCTTTGATTCATACCAGTCCTTACTTAATGTCAGTCTGGGACCGGTGAGTCAAAAGTCCCTCCTCAAATCAGTTCACTTGGAAGTAGGGCCCTCTTCTGACCTTAGCACCACTGCATAACTCCTGAGAAGGCCTTCCCAGCACGTCCCTGAGGACTGCAGGTCCTTACAGCGAGTTTTGAGATCCCTTTGTTTTCTGTGGTGGATGCTGTGAGGTGCACTTGGCTCTCACCCAGGGCACAGGACAGCTGATGGGAGTGCTTAGATGGTGAAGCACTGGCACAGGGATCAGAGAGGCTATGGGGTCACCTCCTTGGAGATCTTCAGAAGTCACCTGGACATGGTCCTGGGCACCATGCTGGGGGTGGCCCTGCTTGAGCAAGGTGCAATCAGAAGGACCGAGAGGTCCCTTCCAGCCCCTGTGTTTTTTAGGATGAGAGATAATGACCTTTAGTTGCACCAGGGGAAGTTCAGGTTGGATATTAGGAAACATTTCTTCTCAGAAAGAGCAGTGCTGCAGTGGCACAGCTGCCCAGGGAGGTGGTGGGGTCACCGTCCCTGGAGGTGTTCCAGAACTGTGGGGATGTGGCACTGAGGAACGTGGGCAGTGGGCATGGTGGGGGTGGGCTGGGGTTGGGCTTGGAGATCTGAGAGGTCTTTTCTGACTTGAATGATTCTATTACTCCAAGTACTCTTCTAGACTCATCTGTGCCTCTAGGTCTTCCTCTCTCTGATTTCTGTGCCCTCGTTTACCAACATGGAATGTCACCTTGGTGGAGTAATTTGGTCTCCCATCAGCTCTGTGCTGACTTTTAGCAGCAGCAGCAGCAACATATCACAGCAAGGCCTCCCACAGTTGCACTTTCCAAATTGAATTGGGCTTGGGTAGAAAACGGTAGAAATCAGTCTTTGAGAAACGCGGACACCTTCCTCCAGCATCTGATCACAGGCATTGACTCTGTCCTTGGGAGCTGCTGCTGCTTTGGATGCAGTGAGAATAAAAGGACACTTTCATACCTCAGAAAAGAAAGGAGCAGGGCCACAAAATGAAGCACCCCTATTTTCCACATTTCTGGGGCCAAACGGGTGGAAAACAGGACTGCCAGCAAAGGAAAGAGAGAAACTCAGCCACCACAGATGAAGTGTTTGATGGTGCTCTGGCCAAATTCAAAATTAATCCCCTTAAAAGTTTTAAAATAGCTCTTCTTGAAGTCTGAAGATGGATGGTTTCATTCCTTCCTTTCACAAATAGCTTTTTTCTTATTTTGACCTTATTCTAATGGCTCCAAGTATTTAATGTCTGGGATATTTTCCAGGTTGTTTAAACAGCAGCTTCAGGAGCTGACTTGATGGTTTCCTGCTGTAGCCTATGCTATGGTTGGATATCATAGAATCATAGAACCATAGAATCACCAAGGCTGGTAAAGACCTTCAAGATCATCCAGTCCAACCATCCACCTACCACCAGTCTTGCCCCCACTGAGCCGTGTCCCTCAGTACCACATCTAAACATCTCTTGAACACATGGTCATCGTCATAGTCATGATCATGGTCGTAGTCATAATGGATGAAGGTGATTTCTGGCTGACTTTCACTGTAGACCAGCAGCTTTCCATGGGACAGTGCTGATGTGACTCTGCAGAGTCTGGCTTGCTCTTTCTGCACATAACACCTCTTTGCTTTTTGAAAATGGCTCCAGTGTGCTGAACCAGAACAGCCTCCAGGACATCCCCATTTGGTTTGTTTATTAGTACAGATCCCATCAAAAAATCTAAAATCACGGAATAATGTAGGTTGGAAGGAACCTTTGGAGCTCATCTAGTCCTTCATCCCACTCAGCACTGACTAAATCCACTTGGGACTGTGTCCAGCTATGCCATGAGCACCTCCAAGATGGTCCTGCACCATGTGGAAACAAGGCAGCAGAGGTGGACAAAGCCCTTCCATTCTCTGGGACATCTCAGGATTGAGCAGGATCCCAAGGTGCTTATAAGTCTCCATAGAAGGGGAAATATCCCCTTGTATCTAGACAGCCAGAAGGCTTGGGGCTGGACAGCCTGGCCCAATGCTCCCTCCCAAGAAGAGGCATTTCCAAGGGCTATGGGAGAGCAAGAGGTGAGAGTTGCATGTGTTGGATGGGAGCCACCAACCTTCAGCCAAAGGACACTTTCTGCTCTACCAGTCTGTTCCCTTTTCGTCCTCATTAATGCTACTTCCACGCTCGACAGTTGTGATTTGAATAATTTGGCCTGATTAGTGTTTACATAGCAACATTTGGAAGAAATGAAACAACACTACAGCCAGCAGCCAACTCCAGGCTCCAAAATGCTGGTTTGCTGTGTTTCCTAAAGAAGGAAGCTTGTGCAGCCATGTGAAACCTATACCACTTACTGGTCTGCAAGGTTAGTCGCCTTGAAATGTGTTGGCAGATCACAACCATGTCTGATTTAGGGGTACAGGTCTTGGAGATACTTGGTTCTTGCAGTTGTTTAGCAAGCCTGGTTGCTGGCTGGAGCTGCCTTTCTACTGGCATTGAAGGAAGGACGAGGGTGGCAGTGCCCAAACTGATTGATACGCTCTGCAGAAGGGACACAGCAGCCAGGCACTGCCTCTGCACCCTCGTTCAGCACCTGCACAGCTCACAGTGAGGCCAAAAGTTGGCATATCCACAGCTCCAAGTGCAGTAACACTGATGAGACAAAGAATTTCCAGCACAGAGGGATCACAGTATCCTAGAATCATAGAATGGATGGGTTGGAAGGGACCTCAAGGATCATGAAGCTCCAAACCCCCCCACCACAGGCAGGGCCACCAACCTCCACATTTAATACCAGACCAGGCTGCCCAGGGCCCCATCCAACCTGGCCTTGAACACCTCCAGGGAAGGACGGGGCATCCACAGCCTCTCTGGGCAGCTGTTCCAGCACCTCACCACTCTCATAGGAAAGAACTTCCCCCTGACATCCAACCTCAATCTTCCCTCCTTCAACTTAAAACCATTTCCCCTTGTCCTGCTGTTATCTACCCTTGTTAAGAGTTGATGGGGATGGGATTTGGGTTAAGCTTCTGGGATCCTTTTGTGGAGTTTGCAGACTCTGTGCTCTTCCCAGGGGATGAACAGCCACCCAAACTATATGCATGCTGCCCATTTAAATGTGTGTTTGTGTTCTGTATCTCATGCTCAGGGTGTGACATGATTACAGTGTTAGACATGGTATTTTGGGGTCTGCCATATAGGTGGCTCAGCGTGCACCCCTAGACTGAGTTCCCATTGGGGACTTTTGGCTCTGTTCATAGGACAACGTGGATGCACCTGTACATGTGCCATTGGGGTATCTGACACGTGGGGTTTGGCTGGAGATAGAGCTATGAGCAGTGCTGGGCCTAAGGCCAGGGCTTTGTACCCATGTGAGGCTCCTGAATCCCATGGGAGCATCTCTGAAGTTGGCACCTGCCTCTCCCTTACAAATCTGGCCGGCACCTCCTCCCAGTGGCACTCACATGAAGGGGTTATTTCCCACCACCCATCCCCTCCCATAAGCCCTCATCCAAAGGGATTTAAGAGAAATGGAACTAATGAAATCCCCAAACCCTCCTCCAAAAGCTGACCTTTTATCTGAGGGCTCAGAGAAATGCCAGCCAGGCGTGGGTTTGTTTGGGGATGCTCTGATATCCAGAGACAAGCTGGAGGTGAAACCCTAGGAGATCTAAAACAAATACTGAAACCAAAGCAAAATTCCCCTCCCTTACAAATGAAATATTAAATCTCTCCATATTTATGTGTTTATTTGACACCCCATGCTTAGTTTAGTGGTGTGGACATGGCCTCAAGCACGTCCACTGCTGGATAAATAGCTGATGGAGGAACACTTGAGGAATGGTTGTGGGAATGTGACGTCCTTGAGAGCCACAGATCTGTCAAACTGGACAGGGATCAGAGGTTCAAAAGCTATTGGGAAGGAAGAAGGGGTGGATGACAGAGGAACAGACACTCGAAGTCATTCCTAAGTATCATAGAATACATTAAATAAAGGATCCCCCAAACTGCAACAGTAAGAACTACCAAGAGGGCAGGACAAACGGGAATATTTCTTATGGCATGGTTAATTCAATCCAGCAAAAATAATCCCAGCTCTGCCCCTGAGCAAGCCGAGGAAGTAGAGAGGCAGCAAATGAGGCTGAGGCTCCCCCTTCCCACACCCAACATGCAATTTGTGGAGCAGCAGAAGGTCGGGAATTGATTTGGAGACTTGTGTTTCTGACTACATCACCATCCAGATGTGCTTCCCGGCCGCACGGCTCCCACTGCAGCAAATGAGCTCAGGATACGGATGGAGAAGGCTGGCACCGAGCAGGGATGGAGAAAGAGCACGCTGTTCCCTTGACAAGTGAGCAATCAGGAGACAAAGACCTTTCCATGCTGAATTAGCCCAGTTTTGCCTTGGATTGCAATTCCCCCTTCCTGCCTGGGCAAGGGGAGGCTGGGGCAGGAGGAGGGGTCAGCACTGGTTGGTTTTGAGCTGGAAGTTGGGCTGCTGCATCCTCCCCCATAGCAACAGAGCTGCAGAGCCCAAGGGGTGTGGAGACTCCATGGGAGAATTAGAGAAATCTAGTGGGAGAAACCTTTTGCTGTGGTTTTAAGAAATGTAGAGATCCCCTAAACTCAGGATCTAAGCCCAGCATCCATGCTTACAAGCTCTACGTTTTGCAGCATCCTCTCAGATGCAGCCAGTGCTGAACAAGCACAGACACCAAGCAACAAAAACATCTGAAAACATCATTAAACAGCAAAGCAGGAGCAGCAGAGTTTGTATTTATTTCCTCTCTAATGATGTCCTCTCTTCTTAATGAGAACTGCACTGATACGGAGGACAGATGGGCTGTCCTACCCTTTCTCTTATTTCTACAGAGATGTTGCAAGGAAAGGAAAATAGCTGAATGTTTGGGATGCAGAGGAAGGGGAAGGCTGCTCAACAGAGCTCTCTGTGGCAGTGGCACCATCATCTGTCCATTGAAGGGGCTGGGAAGGAGGAATCATAGAATCATAGGATGGCCTGGGTTGAAAAGGACCACAATGCTCATCTAGTTTCAACCCCCCTGCTGTGTGCAGGGTCACCAACCACCAGACCAGGCTGCCCAGAACCACATCCAGCCTGGCCTTGAAGGAAGATCTGCATCCATTTCATCCTTATCTTGTCATTGCATCCTTATCTCACTCCTCCAGCTGAGGGCATTTTGGAGAAGAGTGGTGTTGGAGGGAGCTGGGGGAGAGGAGACGGAGAACGATGCAAGGAGGGGGTTTGGAGACTGATGCACAGGGCAGGGGACTGGAGAAGCAAATGTGCCCCAAGGAGCCAACCTCTCACAGTGGCTCTCATTTGGGGAGGTGCTACCAATGCCAGGACTTATGGATGTGTGCACACCCAAGGAATGCAGACGTGCACACAGCAACATAGCACACGCAGACACCACAGTCCACATCCCAGATGCTGATCCCAAGCCTATCTCTTCACATGTCTGAGGCTAATTAATGAGTTTTAACAACCACATTAATAAATTATAATCCCTTCATAACAGCATGTGGAGCCCTCAAAACCCCAACTTTCTGACGTGCAGCTGCCTTCCTGAATGCTTGACGATGGCTCCGATTCCTTGTGCATCGCAGTGAGCATCCTTCCAGTACTTGAGGGGACCGACTATTTACATGGGCAGATAGAGACAGGACAAGGGGGAATAGCTTTAAACTAAAAGAGGGGAGATTTAGGTTAGATGTCAGGAAGAAATTTGTTACTCAGAGGGCGGTGATGCCCTGGCACTGCTGCCCATCCCTGGAGGTGCTGACGGCCATGGATGGGCCCTGGGCAACCTGAGCTGGTGGGGGCACTCAGCTGATGGCAGGGGTTGGGACTGGATGGGCTTTAAGGTCCCTTCCAACTCAACCATTCAATGTTTCTAAGCCCCTCACCTTGGTTGCCCAAGGCAGCTGCATTCTGGGGAAGCTGGCATCACACTTGGCTTTACAGAGGTGGCTTTGCTAATGCTCCATCCTTGCTGTCTTCAATCCCTGCCCTATTTCTGGCTTAGCAAGGTCTGGTTGTTAACTGGGAGCTTTGGCACAGCCATGCAGATACAAGCACAGCTCCTCCAAGCCGCAAACCCTCCCTCCTTCTTCTTGCATGCGGTGAAGGGGCCGATGAACAGGAAATCCATGGCAACCCTCTCAGCCTCACAGCCATCCATCCTGCTCCCTCCCCTCCCCTGCCTTTGTCTGCCACATCTCTCCACTCCCCACGTTTGTTGTTTGCATCCCAGATTTTGCTCGCAGGGAGCAGCCCAGCACCCACGTGAGCTGGCACGAGCTGCGACAAGCAGCCAGAGAAACTGCTCATGCTTACAAATCAGGGTGTTCCCCATAGAAAAAGACCCAACCGTAACAAAAAGAGAGGTGAAGGGCACTCTAGAATCCCTCCATCTCCCTCTCTACTCAGACAGGAGGATAACAGCCTCCTCTGTGCATACCCCTCCCTGTACCCAGACACGATGAAATGAATGTTATCCCAGCAGTGATACTGGAATCATGCTGCTGCCTCCCCTTGCCCCTTCCCCACTGCCCTGGGAGACCAGGATGAGCCCCCAGGAATCCCACACTGGGAATGCATGGAAAAGGGCTGACGCTTTGCATGGGCTCTGCATTAAACACCCAGGCTGCAAGCAAATCCCCCAGATTTCAGCTTATTGTATGCTGGGATTACCTCTCACCCCACAGCATAATTTTTTGGCTCTGATTTTTGCAAGGAGGAACCCGTGCAACACAGCCAAGCACGCCCATGGGTGCAGCATATGTTTGGGGAAGGGCATTTCGTGAGCACCCCATGGAGCATCTGGGGCCGATGCGATGATGCCTTGTTTCCAGCTCCTGCTGAAGCCGGTGTTGCTGCTTCTGCTTGAAGATAAGCATGTGCTTGCAGCCTGGGCTGGCTCCATCCCAGCGTGAGCACAAAGAGGGCTTTGTGCAAAGGGGATGCACAAGGCGATGGGGCAGAGCTGCTCTGCGAGGGAACCGGAGGCCCGTACACAAAAAAAAGGGTCCCTGGGGGGAAGCTAAAAGAGGACCTTTCTTCCTTTGCATTCCATGGGGAGAGCAGCACATGGTAATTAACGGGCTGCAGGTGATCAAAGCCCTGTGGCCGCTGAGCAGTGAAAGGAAAGCAAAGAGGCAGAGGAGGAGCCCCTCTGAAAGCAAACAAGCTGAGCTCAGAGGGCTGGGATCACGCAGATCTGTCGGCCTTGAACTCACTCAGAAGCTTTATTTCCTACGGGCTGTGATCCTCATGGCCAGGCTTGACTCTCCCACCAGCAATAAAAGGACAAAAGCACCCCCCTGTGCTGTTCACAGGACAGGAGTCCTTGGCCAGGCTTGCTGCTTAGACACAACATGACAGAGAGGAGGATTTCTGTCCCTGTCCCTCATTCCTACCCCTGAACATCCCCCTCCTGTGCATTAGAGTTGGTGCTGCTCTATGGGGAGCATCGAGGGGAACCCACTTAGGACTTAACTCATATGGTTAAGCCAGGCAAAAACAAAAACAAAAACAAAGCAAAGTATACATCTGGGATGTCGTCATACTTGGGTTGTCGTATGGGAGAGAAGGTAGAGAGGGTGGAGAGCAGCTAGCAGAAGAGATTGGCACCTGGAAGGGATCCAGGCCAGTTCCAGCGAGAGCACGGCTGGCCTTATTTCTAACCCAGTTTTCTAGGAAAAGAAAGCCATCACCATCAGGGTGTCTGAGCATCCACCTGCAGGGATGTTCTCCTCCCTGGTAAGCATAAAGCCCATCTGATGTTCCTAGGTAATGCCAATCCATGTCCTCACCAATCTGCTTGACCTGGAGGGGGTAGTTGTGGTCAGGGATGGCAGCTTGGTGTGAGATGGCTGGGATTGTGTCTGGAGAGAGGTTTGGGAAGAAAAGACCTGGATTTAGCACTCTGAACCTCAGGAGATGTGATTTCAGCAGGGAGGCTGCTATGAGGGAGGGGGTGTCCAATACAGCCGGTTGATTTTTTTTAGAGACAACTTATTCAGAACTTGGAAACAAATGCTGCCTTTGCACATGAAAATGAGGAATTTCAGCACAAAGCCTGCTTGGCTAATTAACACACTTCTTGGTGAACTGAGCTGCTAAAAGGGAGCATACAAGAAATGGAAATAAGGAGGAAAAATGAAAGAAGAGCGCAAACGCGTTGCTTGGGTACTTAAGGAATGAAAGCAGGAGAGCTAAAGACCAGCTGGAATAAAGACTGGACAGGGATGCTAAGCATAATAAGAAGTGGGCTTACAAGTTTAATAGCATACTTCAGGGAAAATGTGAGTTTGCTTCTAAATAGGGGGATAGCTGAGTGCTGGCTGAGCTGAGAGCCTTTTTTTTTGCCTCGGTTTTCATGGGCTGGACTTGCCCCAAGCTTCTATGCATAACATTTGGGAAGGAAAAGAGCAGCCAGCAGTGGGGGAAGAAGAAAGTTAGGGACTGTCTGGTGAAATTAAGTGCCTTTATGTCCACGAGACTGCATGAAGAATCATGGTGATTGTCAAGGGGCTGGAACTAGATGATCTTTAAGGTCCCTTCCAAACTACACCTGCTTGGGTCTGGTGAGGATGTGGTGTCTCTTCCTAAAACTGAATGGAGCTCAACATCAGCCTGAGAAGCAGCACTTGGAGCACATCTCTCGGAAACAGGAGTTGTGGATCAGTCCCATGTTTGCCTGGGGGGAATCAAAGCCACAGCTCAGTGGGAGCTGTATATGTCATGCCTCAAGCAGAATTTGTCTCCACAACCTTGGCTTGAAAGTGCATTAGGAAATTCCTTTTGCAAGACTTGTGAGTCATTAGTGATTGCTGCATTATGAGGAAGGTTGATTGCACAGAATCACAGAATCACAGAATCACAGAATCATAGGGGTCGGAAGGGACCTCCAGAGATCACTGAGTCCAACCCCCATGCCAAAGCAGGTTCCCTACACCAGGTCACACAGGAGAAGGAGACTCCACGACCTCCCTGGGCAGCCTGTTCCAGTGCTCCGTCACCTCACCGTAAAGAAGTTCTTGCGCACATTGGTGCAGAACTTCCTATGCTCCAGTTTCTGGCCGTTTCCCCTTGTCCTGTCTCCACACACTGCTGAAAAGAGTCTGGCCTGGCCACTTTGCCCCCCACACCTTAGATATTTATAGACCTGGATCAGGTCCCCTCTCGGTCTTCTTTTCTCAAGGCTAAACAGACCCAG
>JACDJE010000306.1:1848904-1895982 GCA_016647715.1 Pavo muticus
GGGAAGTCTTCCATTCCCCAGACCCTCTCAGTAACCTCCAGGGTCTGGGATTCCTGAGGGAGAGCTTTTTCACTGAAGACAGAAGCAAAGAAAGCATTCAGTATCTCCGCCTTCTCAGCATCCCCCGTTACCAGAACACCCCCCTCACTTAGCAGGGGACCCACATTCTCCCTAGTCTTCCTTTTACTGTTAACATACTTAAAAAAGCCTTTTTTATTATCCATTATCTCCTTTGCCAGGTTCAACTCCAGGCGGGCTTTAGCCATCCTCGTCGCATCCCTGCAGGCCCTGACAACATTTCTGTATTCTTCCCAAGTGGTCAGAATATAGCAGCCCATCTTGGTTGTGTTTCTTCATGAAGATGTTGCAACTGAACTGTGCCAGGGTCCCTCCTCTGTCCATGAGGCCAACCAGGCTCGTGCAGTTCAACTTTCCTACCCCTCAAAAGGTGGCTGCACCCAAATCACTTCCCGGGGTTGGTCCCTGGCTCAAGTCACCTCCTAAGCCACATCTGCCCACTGACAGGACAAAAACATGCCAGGAACCATGCTGAGAATCAAGAGCTCACCACTGGCCAAATGCCAGAGCCGCCAAAGCTTTGGCTGGAATTACCAGTGTGGGGAGAGGGATAGGGCAGCCTAACCAGCTGCTGATCTCATGGGATGGGTATGGGCTTACTAGGATTAAGAGCTCCATCCAACTCCTTTGGTTAGAAAGCTTGGTTAGGAGCTTTGCATCAGCCTTCCAATTTTAATTTGCCTGCATGACAGGCTCTCTTAAGTGCAGTCCCAGTGTGGTAAGGGACACGCAGAGCATGCCAAGGTTGAAACCCAAGGCCAGAAGATCCTTTAGCACATCTCAGACTGAGCAGCTGCAGCCTGGGGCACAGCACTCTGCCTTCCTGCATCTCATTTTCCACCCTATAATTGGTGGATAATTGTTCTGCCTTTCTGGGGGAGTTGGAAGAAGCTGACCTTCGCAGTTCTCTGCAGAGCACTGAGAACAGCATTCCTGTTCCCCACTGAGTTGCCTCATAAGCTATCCGGGCTGCAGTCTAAAACAGTTGGGGGAAATTCCCTTTGTCTCACTAAGCAATCCCTATCCCAAAGAAATCTCCTCATAGCATTTCTAGAGCAGCTCCTTCCTGCCCTCATTGTTCCCAGGGAGGAGAGACAATGATCTAAGAATGTAACACTCTTGAAACCCCTCCAGAAAGCTGCATTTATGAGCAGTCTGTTCCAGCTGGCACAGGGAATTCATCAGTGCAACAAAAACATATTGTGTAATGCCTCCTTCCTCCTCTTTTTACCCTGGGAGGCAGCAGGCAGGATCCTGACAGGGAGAAGGAGTGCTGGGGAAGTGGCAGTGGTGTAGCATTGAGCATCTTCCACCAACACCTCGGGACCAGAGCATTGCAGACACCTCCCAGCGGCTGACCTACACATCAAGGTGCTGAAGGTGACAGTGAGCATGATGGCTTGGCTGCCCCAGGGCTAGCACTGCAGGGGCTCCATGCTGTCCTCCTGTTGCTGATGGATGGGGAAAATCCAAATCTCAGCTGGCCTGAATGAAGTGTGTGTGTGGAGCTAAGGTCTTTCAGATGCCTTGCGCTGTTGTGCGCGTCTCCAGACATGGCACTTGGATATGAAACACACAGAGAGGGCAACAAGCCTGATTCTGGTCTTCAAACATGTCATTCTCCAGCTTTCCCAGTATAAGTGGGACTTACTGGGGCATTTCTGTGATGGTCTCTCTGTTCAGTTTCCTTAAGGGGTTGTATGGAGGCAATTGTGGGAGACACCAAAACAGAAATCGCTCACTGGTTGTATGATAGCACTTCACAGTGCCGAAAGAGAAAGGAATGGGGCACTTCCCTCAGGAATAATGACCCTTTTTATCTTTGCTGGAAAGAGCTGTGGCAGAGCAGTGAGGTCTCTTGTCCATTGACAGGTTGTGATGGACCATGCTGGGGAGCGTGGCCAATGGACTGTAAGCTGAAATGTGTAGAATTGATTTGTGCTGCTTCTTGATCGACTCAAAGTCAAAAATCAAGGCAGGCCACTTATTTTTTGATGATTTTGGTTTTTTTCTTCACACTGTAAAGTAACACAGAGCTTTGGATTGGTTGCATCTAGGTGCTGAGCCTAGCTGTTACCACTGAAAGAGAAGTTTCATTAAGGTCGTTTCAGGGAAAGTATTTTGACTATTCATTACAAAACGATGTCTGAGAGCAAATGAGCTGCTCTCAATGGTTACACGTTAATATGCTTAGAACTGTAAGTAAAATAAGCATGTAACCCACTGGTGTAGGTGTAGGGCTGTCCTAATGATGTGCATGGATAGAGAAACCTTGCACAAGCATACATCTTGAAAACACCAGGCCAGTACTTTGCAGTTCAGAGCTTCTGAGACCACCTGGTGCTTCACACCATGTATCCAGCCTTCCACTGCTGTCTGCATTTGCAAAGAGACTTCTTGTTGTGGAGTTGGGCATTGCAGGAGATCACCTGTTGGGTCATTGCTGATGGCGGCTACTGGAGGTTGGGAACCAGACAGAAACTCCCCATGCATCCCCTGGCTGTTCTGCACACAGAACTGGAGCCATTGAGCACAGTGAGAGACCAGAGGCAAGGAATCAATACAGACATCATTTTATAATTAAAAAAAATTGTGCATTTCGATGAACAGCTGGCAGTCATAACCGTCCCCATCCCCGCTGCAGAAAACACACGTCTGCAAACCAGACGTCTGGTATTCCTACTGCCATATATAATGACCTCCAAAGGCTGTGCTTATACTAACCTTCTGCATTCAGATACCACACGAAAGCCCAAAGGCAGGAAGGCTCTGTATTTGATTCTAGGTGACCCCAGAGAGAGCCAGTCCCCCTCTTCCAAGGCGTTATTTTCACTACAATTTGTCACTGCTATTTTGGATCGAAAATGCCTCTGAAAATCCACATGAGACATTAATAGTTTTTTTTATTAAAAAAGTAAACAAAGAAGAATTTCAATGAGATTTTTCTTTTTCTTTCTTTCTTTTCTTTCTTTTTTTTTTTTTTTTTTTCTTTTTTCCAAAATGTCCATGGGGAAATAAGGCTATTTTTCTACCAGTAAACTAAATGGCATCACGGCTGGTTGTCTTGTCCAGAGGCCAACTGGCAGTCTGGTCACAACCCTATTGGTACCTGGGCAGTACAAGTTTCAACATTCAGGCACAACACTGCTTAACTTACTGATACAGACAGAGCTCTGGTGCCCCCCAGATATCTTCTTCCTTAGCAGAAAGAAATGTCACCCTGTGAGCTATGAACTGGAGGGGAGGCATCGCTGTGGGGTTACATCCAATGGAGCCCCTGCAGGCAGGGGGTTGAAAACAGCCCCTATTCCCAGGTGGCCATGAACCCTTTCATGATGCGAGCCTGCGGGCTCACAAGCACACACACAACTACTGATGCACACACACAGCTCACGGACACGGCCAGGTACAGGCAGAGGCACATCCACATGGCCACACAGCTTCCAGCTCAACGCTGGCTCGCATGTCCAGCTCATTCCCAGAGCTTGGGCTGGTGCTGCATGGAAACAGTCACTTTCTCTCAGCTGCTCTGGCACAATGCAGAGAGCAGGGCTGATGGGTTGAGAGGTGTTGAAGCCTAAAGACAGCCAAACACCCTCTGGACAGACTATCTTGGTGCCAGGTGTCCCAGGGCTGCCGTGGCTAGACCACTCGTGTCCCTAGCCTTGCAGCACAGTGTGCAGCAGTGTGCACAGAAAGGCAAGAAAGTACAGCATCCATCTCACACACTGCCTGCTAGGGAAAGAATCCCGTGTGTCTGCTGCAGGTCTAAAGCCTGTTGATGGCAGCTCATCGCAGCAATATTTCTCCCTTTAATTTTATGGTTGCACTTTGATGCTCATCATGCAGAAGTCCCTTTTCTCCTCTTGAATGTCCTTTCTTTGATGGATGTGTGTTGCTACAGAGAATCCAGGATTTGCTGGTGCTACTTTTGGGGGCATGTCAGCCTAAGGTGACTTCTTTGATACGGGATTTCAGCGGTGTAAACTACATCCATTATCTTACCACTTTTGGAGCTAGCCGCAGGTTGCCTTGTGGCCATGGCTGGCAATGAGATCAGGAACATGTATTGCTCTGGATATAAATTCTAGGGCACACAAGTGACTTCTGGCCACCTAGAGGCTACATAAATGCGTCCACGATCCATCCATAAAAGATACCACAGACAAAATTAAGGTAGAGTAGAGTACACTGGACTCAACAGAGCAAGTCAGCAAGCACATTCTCACCACATTTTGGGATACGTTTAACCCGCTGTCCCTCACTTGATGAATCCTTTCCACTGGGAACCATCTTTCCACCTGAAGAGGCCCAAGAGACACCCGCCTGGACCAGCAGAGGCAGAAGATGGAGATCTGAGGAGACATCCAGGGAAGAGAGAGGCATTTACTGAAGCCACAGCTCTAGCCTGGGAGAAGGTAAAAGAGAAGGGAAGGGCGATGTTTTCCCTTGATTTTTGGCTGATCTTTGAACCTCCCCTTGGACTTCTGAGTACAACCAACCACGCTGGAGATGCATCCACCTCTTTGTTACTGCAGGGAGAGGATAAAGGGGAGAAGGGACTTTGCAAAAGAACAGGCTAAGAGAAAATGCTGGGCTCAGATGCTCCCCGTGATTCCTGCAGGTCCTGTCTTCCCAATGGGCCATCCTGGTGCCAGATTCTGCTGCCCTGCCCTGCCACCAAGACCAGCGATGGGTTCCCCGTTTGCTCCTGATCCCTCTGCCCCTCCGAGGCCTCTTTGTGCCCAGCCATCAGGCAGAGGGAGCCCTGGCGCTGCCCAAACCTCTCTCTTTCTCCCTCATCCTTCCCTCTTCAGCACAGCGAGAACCGGCGCGAGTTGATGTTCATCTTGGTGACCCCGATGAGCTTGAGAGGCGTGGAGAGGCTGAAGGAGTTGACAAGGGGGAAATCACAGAAGAGATCCGCCAGCTCGTCCCTCTCCTCCAGCTCATACGTGGCGTCGTTGAGCATGCGCTGGTGGAGGTGGCAGGTCTGCTCGATCTTCAGCTTGTTGATGTCGCTGCGGAGGCGCATCAGCTGCCTGGCCAGCTGCTGGTCCTGCAGGCGCATTTCTGCCTGGAACACACGACAGAGAGGGGGGGGGGAAGAGGGTATCAGCAAAGGAGCAGCAAATGCATTCCTCGTAGCGGTCCCTGCTGGAGGCTGCAGCAAATCATGAGAAATGTAGCTTCGACAGAGATGCAAAGAGCTGAGAGGGAGGCTAGGGTATTCCCTGCAGTGCATCTCAGGTCAGGACGGTGAATCTTTAGCATTAGCAATCTGTGCTTGGTCAGATTTCCAGGAGCACTGGGAAATTGGAGTAAAATCCAGCCATGCCAAGGCTGTTGAATGGGATATCAGTCAGTGCAAGCGTCAGAGCCTCCATCTCAACCTTAAGCGAAGCCCAAATTAATTTTGCTCACAAGGGAGCAGCCACAGAGTGAGAAGTAGCAATTAGAGGAGGAAAGGACCAATTAAAAGAACCCCAGAGAACTGATCCCCAACTACTTGGCACAGGTTTCCAGCCTGTGTAAATCCGGGCTGGTTCATGGCAGCGGGGAACATGGCTGTCAGCATCCCCTGTGGCTCATCTCACTGATTGCACACAGATCTTGGGATGGGGCCCCCGTGTTTCCCATGGGAAGGAGAACAGCTATCCCATGGGCTAATGGGCTCAGTGTTTCAGAGGGTTTATCCTCCCCTGGTGTCTAACTCTGTAAGGTGGAAGACTTAGAAGCGATGAAAGGAAATGGATTTTTAATTACTATTATTATTATTTTAAATTCCAGCTTATAATTGAGCAGAAAATTGTCCCAGGATACTGGGAGAGGCAAAGGGAGGAGGGGAACAGCTGGCAAGAATCACGGGGAGCATCAGCCTTCATCTGGAAAGCAGAAGCAGCAGTCAGAAGAGCCGACGCCGAGAAGACAAACCCCACTTCTCACCCCACAGCCCTCCTCGCAGAACAGCAACAAACCACAAAAGCCACAGAGAAAAAGGAGTGCTGGGAAAGAAGCCAAACAGATCAGGGTGAACCCTGTGGCTTGAATCAATCTTTAACACTTGGAAACATGGAGGGAGCAGTACAGGCTGAAAAAACACTCAGGTACCAAGGCTCCTGGTTTTGTCTTTATTTTTTCCTCCCAGTGTCTCCTTAGATAGGTGCAGTCCTCAGCAACAGCCCTGAGCATGAGATGCTGTGCAGTCTTTCTCGAGGGGGGCTGTGAGAAAGAAGGGACAGACTCTTCCACAGGATCTGTTGTGACAGGACAAGGAGAAATGATTTCAAACTCAAAGAGGGGAAATTTAGATTGGATATAAGGAAAATTTTACAATAAGGTTGCTGAGGCACTGGGACAGCTTTGGATCACTGGTTTCTTGGCTCCCCATGGTCTGAATGAGAAGTTCAGAAATAGACCCAGACTACAAGTATATTAATATGTGAAATTGTGCGTGGCAACAAAGTCTTTCTGCTTGATTGTGAGGAAGGTCCTGGCATCCTTTCAGCTGAAGTCTATCACACAGCCCTAAGTGATTCACCATAGGCACTCCTCAGGAGCAGACGTAGTGGGATTTGTCCTTGGTAGGCATTGGGATGCAACCACTTTGCCTGGATCAGCATGGGCATGGCCAGGTCATACCAGTTTGCCCCCAGGCATGAAAATAAGCTGCTTTGTTTATGGGTACAGATGATAGGAGTGAGAGGTAAATTTATTCCTGGTGGGTGGCTGGAACATGAAACTGCAGAGAGGAAAGGAGGAGGTAAAATTCACGTCAGGATGCTGCACAGGTGGCCCTGGTATTTCTACACAAGGTCTTTGTGATACATGAAGTGGGGGGTGCTGCAACCAGGCTATCAACCAGGGCAGCACTGCCACTGCTTTGGTTTGTGGCACAATTCCTCCTGCTCCAGGCAGCGTCTTCAAAGAGGTCAGGGTTGGCCTTTGCAGCACTGCCAGTCTCACAGCCAGGTGAAGCTTTAGGAGGTTGAAAGGCTCAGAAGGAAGAGCTTGGCTCTGCTCCAGGTGTTTTCTGCAGCTGTTGGGAAGCACTTTGCAATGCTCAGAGCTCAAGCCAAGAGGTGATGTTAGTATAATGGAAATTAATCTGAGCCAAGCAATGCTATTCTCCCTCCTGCACCATGGAGACACCATGGAGGACCTAGCCTGGTGCTCTCTACCAGCAATTGGACTCCAGCTCTGTTGCCTGGAGAAGCTTCAGTCGCTTTTGTATAAATCTCACTCTGAACTTCCCTTTGGATGGTTGGCAGGGCTGAAAACCACTATTCCCTTGCACTAAGCAGAGCAACGCCACTCAGGGGGCTTTTCCTCTCCCATGTGAGTTGCAATGAAAAAATGTTCACATTCATGATATTTCTCCCTGTTTCACAATGAGCTCTGCGACTTGACATCTTATCAGGAAGGTGATCACGGGTGTTACTGAGCTAACCTTTGGTCAGTATTTCTTGTCAGTTGATCAAGCTATGTAAGAAACGTCAACAAATGCTTTCATGAAAGGTTATGATGAACGTGGGATTAAAAAAAAAATATGAAAAGGGTTTAAAAATTAATTAAGAGGCCTTTATGGAAAGGCATAAATGAAAATTGCTATTTCCCCCCTACAAGCCATCTTTCTGACCCGTTCTTTCTTTCTCTGCTTTTCTAAGAAACCATTTTGCTTTTATGCAAGTTCACAGACAAAGCTGCTTGGGCTGCTGGTGTTAGGTTCCCAGTTTTGCTCTCCAGTGCTCCATCTGCAGTCTCCATTCACTTCCCCCACCATACCCAGTGACCCTGGTGTTTGTGGAAGTGGATGTCCCACTGCCATGCCAACCACCAGTCCTCCTGTACAGGAGGGGTAGCGCTGCGTGGGGCAAAATCTGCACCCACCTACACTGATCATTTCTTGTGTCCTAGACACAGCCCTTGCTGTGTTCTGGGGGTCAGCAGGGAAGCAGGGCAAGAGATGTCAGATATGTTGATTTCCCAAAGAGAAAAAGTCCTTTTTTGACAGCAAGGAGGATGGATGAGGAACCAGGTCTTGTAACGACTTACTAAAGGATTACCACAAGGAGATATAGGATTTGCCTTGTCTGACGAGGTGATGATGGACAGGATTGGGCAGTCCACAGGAAAGTGATGTGCTTTGTTCATAAACACCCAAAATCTTAGCAGGACCTGGATCCCAGAAATCCCAATTCTCCTTCCTTTTCCTACAAGCTTCTCATGAGTACTAGAGACATGTAAGATGTCCCACACCGAGGACCAAACCATCACTAGAAATCCTCTTACAAAGAGGAGAACTGCTAGATCAGCAAGCTCCAAAAGCTTCCTGGGAAGACTTAATGGGATTACAGGGGCTGCATCACAGCTAGCTGTGGGTTTTTGGTTTACGCAGCTCATCCACAGGGACAGCTACTATAATGCAACTCAATGGGACGACAACGGATCCCACACACTCTGCACTGTCCCATAGGAATCCACAGGGCAGACCCAGCAGCAGCCATGCATCGTTTCCAAGTCTTGCATGCCAAGTGCAGAAGCAATCTCACGTATTTCTTGCTGGCACAAACCACTTTGTAACACTGTCCCCTGCCTCTTTCCAGCCCAGCTCCAGCAGGCAAAGAGCTGTGTGGGACTGGGAGAGGGAACCAAACCCAAGTCCTTCCTGGCAGAGGACAGGCTGCAACCAGCAGATTGAATTACAAAACCACAGATGTCTGAATGAGCGAGCCTTAGGAAGGATTTTCTGTTGGGGTTGGGCCTCTGAGCCTTTCAGGAGTGTTTAAAATGAGGGATGGAGGGAGTATTTTGGATGTGTCCTTGCCTGTTGCCCAGTCTAGGTGGCTTATCCCAAATATTCAGATGTAGCTCAGGATGCAGCTTAGGTTTGTCTCCAAGTTTGTCTCTAACCATGGGCTGTCTGTATGGTCGCAGTCAGACCGTTAGTGTTCCCATTGCCATTAGTCCACCTCCTGCTGTGCTGCTATGGAGGGAAACAAATAGCAGCAGAGACCATCCCAGGGCATGGAGGTGTCGTGGAACTCCTTGTGACCTGTGGCCCATGAAGCTCAGGGTAGTGATCAGTGGAGAAATGGTTGCTTCCGTGGATCCAAAAGATCAAAAGAAAATGAAAGCTGAAGTGGTGCCTTCCCAGCTGGGTGCAACCACTCGGATTTGAGCACAGGCCGGTCGTTAGACCCTTGCCAAAACACTTCAGAGAAATTGGTTAGGTCTGTGTTTAGATTTGAGGCTTCATCTTCTAAGGTGCTCAGATGACACCCTGCTGTGGCTAATTTTGGATGCTCACGCCCTTGTGGTGCAACCCATAGTCTGAAACAAGGCACCTAATCATTGCTTCAGCAACGAAGCTCATGATGCAACTTTTGGTGTCACCCCGTTGCTTAAAATCTCTTTTAAAAGCTCTTGCTCAACTAATATTGATGTCAAAACTCAGAATAATATCTGGACCATGTTGCCAAGTCATGTTGCTCCTGATGGGGAAGGCAAATTGATCTGAAATGGAGACACTGATAGTCTTTAAGGTCTATGCCACCCTTGTTGGCTGTTTTATTAGGATCAAATAACATTTGCTCAATCCATTGGAAGAAATCTGTTGGGAATTCAGCCACTCCCAGGTTTAGTCCTCCACCAGTCCAGTCACCTCTGCACACCAACGTGACTTTTCTGTGTGTCTGACCAGCAAGACGTTGGTCATCATAGAATGGATTGAGTTGGAAGGGACCCTTAAAGGCCATCTGTCCCACTCCCTGCACTGAACAAGGACACCCACAGCTCCATCAGTGCTCAGAGCCCGTCCAGCCTGACCTTGGCTGTCTGCAGGGATGGGGCACCACCGCCTCTCTGGGCAACCTCTGCCAGTGCCTCAGCGCCCATATTGTAAATAACTCTTTCCTTATATCAAATATAAATCTCCCCTCCTTTAGTTTGAAACCATTTCAGCATTGATGAAAAGCAGCCACATTTGACATGAGAAAGGCAAAGAGGGCAGAGAAGAGACAGGAGGCAGGAAGGGAACTAACTGTTCCAGCCTTCAGGCGGTTCAACACATGCTGAGTACTGCAATTTGCTCATACACCTACACACAGCCTCTCAGCATAAAAACAAGAGCAGGAATTTGCATGTCCGAATAAATCAGCTTCTCAAGGCCAGATTCCCAGCAGGTGCCAGCTGACAGGGCTGGCTGGAGCTCAGTGGGCATATCCTATATACCAGGGCCAGATCTTCATGTGCAAAAGCAGAATTGGGCACTGAGATGGGTCACCTGGGGAGAAAGACCAGGAGCAGCAGATGCTCAGTAAGACCTTGGGTTTGTCCCTCACTTTGCTTCTGAATGGGAGGAGCCTGAACCTGGCTGAACCTGAACCTGAGCAGATTCTGGACACACGGATGCAAATACCCTGCAGCATGGGATGACCCCCATTTTGTGAACTGGGAGTAATGCTTCAGATTTAGCAGGTAGCTTTAATTCTTATGGCCTATTCTTTAGCATCATGACTAAGAGGAAACCCAGGTATACACATTAAAGTCACTCTGCTTCCAGAATTGGGTGATCTAATACAAACTGCTTGCTGGGAGCATGTGCAAACTCCTGAAGCTCTAGCTGTTTGGCAGGGTGCTAACTGGTACAAGCCAGAACCATGCTGGGGCCATGCTAATGAACCAACCCTGCCTAAATGTGCTGGTAGCTGTGACAGGATTGCACAGTGTGAGCGATGGAGATGATGTACATCCTGCACTGCTGCATTCCATTAAGAGCACAGGCTGGTGGTCTACTTGTTTCCTGGACATGCAGCAGCTTTTGCCCTTCATTTGGGTAGATGAATCATACATACACTAATTTGCCTTCTCTCGGAGGACTGCATAAACTGGGGAGAATTCATCCTGTGATGGAAGGCAGCATGGCAGAAGCAGATTTCACACCAGCTATGACTACTGGATCATTTTTGGATGCTCTTCAAAAAGCTGCCCAGATACTCACGTTGGCTGTGTCTGTAACGGTAGAGCAAGGAAGGCCAGAGCACAGCACAGGCACCAAGCCCTGGCTTCCTTCATCTTTCATCTCTTACAATAAGGAAGACTAGAAGGACTTATTTCCCACTTACGGTGACCATAACAAATGGATGGGTACTAGAGCCCTTCCTGGCCTTTCTGGCCTTGGATCCCAGTGCCTGATCTAGTGGTTGGCAACTCTGCCCACAGCAGGGGTTTGGAAGTAGATGATCTTTGAGGTCCCTTCCAAGCCAAGCCATTCTATGATACTATGATTCTATGATTCTATGATTCTAGGATTCTAGGATTCCATGATCGTGCCTTAAGTAGATGTAGAAACTCAAACAACCATACCCTGCTCTGAACCTTCCTGTTTGCTTTACTATCATGCAGTGGTACTAAACAAGGAAAAATCCTGGTTGTGATGAATGGAAGCTTGTTAATTTACAGAAAAAAAACCAAAATTCTTTTCACTCTTGAGATGTAATGTGAAATGTGTCTTTTTGTTCCAGCAGTCTGTGGAACGACGGCCTCGCTGGCAGCTCTGACCAACAACAGTGCCTCCAACATAGCTGTTCAGCTGTGTGGTCAGTCAAATACATGCTCTGTCTTTTGGGGAAATTGTTCTAAATTACATGAGTCACGTCCAAATCCAGCAAAGACTGGTATAATTAAGATGGAGGAAAATGGAAAGTGAGGAGAAATTAGGGTTTACTTTGCCCTTTTTCTTCCTTAATTTAAACTTCAGATTTTCATCAGATGATGTTTGATGTACCACACCCCAGTCTAAAGGGTAGGTTTGGACTCTAAGACAATTTATACTTTTGGCAGAAGACCAAAGAACAAAGCAAACTCTTTAAATAAAAACGGTGGCTCTAAGAAGGAGAAATCTGTCCCTTCCTGTCTTCAGGCATTTTGAGACTTGGGTTTTACATCTTGTCCTCTGTGACTGTGAGAACTCATCACAGATGCAAGCACGGACCTGGGTTCAGGGCTGAGATTAGGAGCTGATTTTCTCTCCGGAGCACCGAGTGGTTTTAGAATCATAGAACCATAGAATCATCCAGGTTGGAAAAGACCTCTGAGATCATCCAGTCCAATCTCAATCCATACCCACCATGCCCACTGACCTTGTCCCTCAGTGCCACATCTCCATACTTCTTGAACACTTCCAAGGATGGTGACCCCACCGCCTCCCTGGGCAGCCTGTGCCAGTGAAGCACCACTCTTCTGGGGAAGAAATTGTTCCTAATATCCAATCTGGGCCTCCTCTGGCGCAACTTAAGGCCATCACCTCTCACTCTAAAAGGATGAGATCGACACAGAACACTTTGTTCTATTCCAGGATTCCTGAAGTTCTGTTCTTGTCTTCCAAAAGCCACGGTCCTGAGAAACATCTCGACCACCAAAACTGACATCCAGGACCGCTTCTGTCAGTAACTTCTTTAGAGATCTTGGCAAAAACGGCAAGAGCAACAAAAGTTTGTCACATAAACATTCTTTGCAGTTGAACTCACATATATGTTTAAAAAATATGTTTTGCATGGGAAGTTTTCTTCAGAGACTTTCAGTGTTTATCAAAAGCAAAGCCCTTGCACAGGAACATGTCTCCAGGTGCATCTGGCCTCAAGCTGCACTAGGGGAGATTCTGGCTGGACATTAGGAAATACTACATCTCTGAAAGGGTGGTCAGGTGCTGGAATGGGCTGCCCAGGGGGGTGGTGGAGTCACCAACCCTGGAGGTGTTCAAGGAACGTTTGGACGCTGTGTTAAGGGACGTGGTTTAACGAGAGCTATTGGTGATAGGTGGATGGTTGGACTGGATGATCTTGTAGGTCTTCTCCAACCTTGGTGATTCTATGATTCTGTGATCTGAAGCCCACATGCTTTCCCAGTCCTTGGGGACTATGTTGCAAAGATTGCTGCAGTCCAAACAGCTGCAAACGCTATTGGCAATCACAGGCAAACATCTAATTAGGCAGCAGAGTCATGTGATATCCACTGTAGCCAGTTTTCCAGTTATGTGAGCCAAATAATTTCATTCTATTTTCATTTTCATTCTAGTAGGGAAGGATCGTGGGAAGTGAAGTCTCAGTCTCTTGCTTCTACATGTGTGAAGGGCCCACGTGACTATTCTCCAGCCTGAAAACGGCTGCTCCAGTCTGGCTGTCTATCCTATTGACCTCCCATGCCCTCCATGAAGGATGCATCTATGCTTCCTCCTGGGAAATGTCCCCAGATTCCCGAACTGGGCTGGGAGCAGCTTGGGGCACTGCTATAAAGATGATGACCGCAATGCAACACGTCAAAGCTGAGCTTCTTCTAGTGCCTGTGCCCTAGCTCTGCTTACATTCCTAGCGTATATGTAGCACTTATGTCTTGTTTTCTTCTCCTTGAATCATGGGTAACAGCATTTTTGCTTTCTCTTGAACTGCATGGAGCCAAGGCAATGAAGGCTGTATGGCTCTGGTCCCCGTGATGGCCATGTCCCCTCAGAAAGCCACTGACCACCTCCTTGCTTTGGTGAGGTAGAAGGTCTCCAGTCCTTCAGTCTATTAGTTTTTAACTACCAGAAATAAAGATTTATGGAAGATGGTGTGCATGTCTGAGATGAGGGGCTGACAGAAATATCAACCAGAGCCTAATGAAGGAAATCAACTTGTAAGAGTTGGCTGAGGAGGGATCTGAGATCAGGCTCTGACATTGTACATGCAGCAGGGGAAGGAAAATACGCTTTCTTAGATGTTACAGTGCAAGGGGTTCCCACAACAATGTGAAACAAAAGGAAGCACTGAGGGAAGGGCAGAAATAGCCTGGGGGAAGCAGGTTACCCCAAAATCTTATAGGAGGTTATGAGTTTAAAAAAAAAAAAGGGAAAACAAAAAAGAGGGGAGGAAAGATTTAGGTTGGATGTCAGGGGGAAGTTCTTTACTATGAGAGTGGTGAGGTGCTGGAACAGCTGCCCAGAGAGGCTGTGGATGCCCCGTCCATCCCTGGAGGTGTTCAAGGCCAGGTTGGATGGGGCCCTGGGCAGCCTGGTCTGGTATGAAATGTGGAGGTTGGTGGCCCTGCCTGTGGCGGGGGGTTGGAGCTTCGTGATCCTTGAGGTCCCTTCCAACCAGGGCCGTTCTGTGATTCTGTGATTCTGTGAAGAGGGAATTAGGCAATCACTTGGAGATTACATTAGAAGATGCTTGTCAAATGCAGTGTTCTGCAGGCAGCGTCCCACTGAGGGCGTACCTAAACCACTGACAGCCTCAAGAAGCAAGGGTAAATCTAGGGGATAGGTCTAGCTAGGCACATTCCTTTCTACAGCCTCGGTGTAACATCCCTTCCTGTTCCCCATCAGGGAAGGGCAATTGCACCAGCCACATCCATGTGCTGATGGTGTCACACCTTCTGTGTTCATATGAGTGTTTATGTGTGATTAGAGAAGCAGAAGAAGCAAACTGCTGAAAATCTCAACTAATAGAAGTTACGGTATTCCCTGAGCCTTTGGGATCCCAGCAATGACACCGAGATGGGCCCAGCTTCTTCTCTGAGGCAATAGATGCTGTCATTCACCTTCCCCACGGCCCCCCACAGCAGTTGCAGTGACTGATGGTTGCCTTTCTACCATGTGCTGAAGGCAGGTGGGAACAAGGAGCTACTCATTTCCTTCATTTTTCTCTTGAAAAAGAGTGCTATCTATCTGGGACAGGAAACCACTTACCAGTTCCTTCCTGAGCCACGTCAAAGCTTCATCGATGCTCTCAAAGTCGCCTATTTTCCCTGAGGTAAGTGTCACCTTGTCCTGGGCAGGGCTCCCGTTGAGGTGCAGCTGCACCTTTCTCAGAGGGACAGTGTCCTCTGTGCCCTTTTTGGCCTCGTTCCCCTCCTCATCCCCAACGGGTTGGGGGCTCTTCCATGCCTGCTCCTCCAGCTTTGCCTTCCACTCCAGGTAGGATGGGCGTCTTGTTTCCAGCCTCAGCTTCTCAGTCAGGGCCTTGAGGCTCCTTAGGTGATCATCAGGAGGAACAGCACTTCCAGTGCCAGCATCTGTTCTGTCCAGGGCCTCTTCTATCTGGATTTTAGGTAGGGACATTCTCCCTGGGGGTCAAACAGCATGTGGTAGGATTCCAAGGGTCGGAGGCGGGGTAGGATGCCCTGATGGCCAGGTCTTGGATGACAGCTCCTGCTCAAGCCCTGCACCAAACCTGGGTGAACACCTAGAAGAAAAGCAGAGGATTGTTTTCTACTTTTAGAAAGAAAAGGGAGCAAGAAGGGAGAGACAGCTCTTGCAGAGCACGGGCTTTGGGAAAGGCACAGTGCCAAGGTGTGTTACCTCATCTCAGCTATCTGCTTTGGGGCAGGAACAGACAGGCTCCAGCCGTTAGTGGAGCTCTGGTTACCTACATCTCCAATCTTCAAGGGGCTGTGAAAAGGTTGCCCTTGAGTCCAGGACACATTCACACACCCTTCTGAGGCCAAATCATACTGCCCAGTGTCCTCTGGAGGCCGCAGTGTCTATTGCTGGGTGATGGGGTGTCCTGATTAGCAATCCTATTTCTTTTCACTTATGCAAGATAGGGGCAGATAAAGTAAGGCAACGCAAACTTCTCCCAGGAGTTTGAGCCAAAAGGAGAGCTGGAAAAATGTCTTCACTTGTTTGTTTGTTTATTTATTTATTTATCTTCTCGCCCAGTTTCACAGATTTGGGTTTAGATTTAGGTTTGCTAAGGACACCAGCCTCCAGCCATGGCAATCAGATGCCACCCATCCAGTGAGCCTGGGGCAGGAGCATGGCCCGTGGCCAGTTTGGGGAGTAACTGGGACACTGGTGTGGTTGGGCTCAGATGCTTACTCTCAGGGAAATTTGGACTTGTGGTTTCCATCTCTGACTATCCCCAGTATACCAACTGGAAATGGTCCATCACCCGTGCTAACTTCTGAACTGCGAGTCTGTGGTGTTTGGGAGAGGGTCAGCTAGCTTGGGCCAAAGCCAGGACTTGAATACCTCTGTGGGAGTGAAGCTCAGGCAGCTGCTGCATACATTTCAGGTGGGATCAGATAAGAGACTTCCTCAAGGTCATATATTCATCTGTAGCTGAGCTAGGAATAGATCCAGAGCTCTCGTCTACATGTCAAACACAAAACAAAATACTTTCTGCCTGCCTGGGAACATGCCCAGAAAGACCAGCCAGGACGTATGCAGTTTCTAGCTGGATGCGCTAAAACACAGCAATATGAGATACTCAGCCAGCCTCCTCCCTGCTATGTGTGCCCACAAAGACGTGTGCAGCTCTGAAACCCAGACCATAATTATGCCTCTCGAACCTTTTCAGCAAGAAGATTCAATTTAAAATAAACACCAACAGTGAGCAAGATTTATCCCACAATTGTGTGGAGGCACATGGGCTGAATGAGTAGTTGATAATATACACACAGACAGTCTGGGGGTGGAGAATTACTCATGTTGTGGTCTTGTTCCTGTTCCTATTTATGTTAATGAGGGTTTTACGGTGAGTGGGAGCAAGCCCAGATACTACACCAGTTTGAAGCCAAGAGCTCTCACGCCTGAAGCAGCACAATTTTCTTTCTTCTGCTGAAAAATAAATAGCAAGGAGGGGTGAGAAGAGGGCTGCCCATTCAGAGAGTCAGGACGTGCAGCAGCTTGTGCACCGAGCTGAGAGCACGCTGACAAATTTTGCTCCAGCACTGCATTCTAGCCCACTAAAGTCAATAAAGGTTAGCACCTAATGAGTTCAAAGACCTTAACCAGGTTAGATGGGGCCCTGGGCAGCCTGGTCTAGTACCAGATCTGGAGGTTAGTGGCCCTCCAGGGGCATTGGAGCTTGATGATCCTTGGGGTCCCTTCCAGCCCAAGCCATTCTATGATTCTATGATTCCATTACATAACCACGTGTTTTTCCCTCTGGTGGGATGGAGATTGCTAGGTGTGGCTGAATCCAGCTGTCCAAAAGCTGAACACGCTGGGCTGCTTGATTCGGTGCTCCTTAACAGAGATAATATTCATACTGTAAGGCTGGCGTTGTCAAACATCACAACATCAAAGCAGAGGCTCCACAAACTCTTCCGTCTTGTGTCTCCAGCACAAACCAGCAGCTTGTGTTGCCTGCTGAGGGATTGGATACTTATGCACCATTCCAGCTCATCCTACAGCTCCCACGTACAATATGAAACTTCCCATCATTCAGTGGACAGACTCCAGACAGGCACATCTGTCCTCCAGCTTCTCCAAACTGAAAATAGGCAGAAAGGAGCTGCCTCAATTCTCTTATCGATATCTCAGACTTGGGTGAAAGACCTGCTGCAGAAAGAGAGCTCTGAGATTGGTACGCGTGTGAAAAATGTCTGTGTGTAATCCAAACCTGCCCGCTGCCCCAGAGCTAGCTAATTCCCAGGAACAAACCTGGCCTCCAGGCTCACTTTCCTCCGAAGAAAAAGAATTGGAGTGGTTAACCCTTGATTTGTCTTCCTTATCACAGCTGGTCTCTGTTGGAGACGCTGTGCTGAATTAGGGGTAACAAGAGGTTGGCACCAAAATGGTGACCAAAACCCAACAGGTTTCCTCCTTTCCTTTCATGAAAGCTATCAATCCTGAACGTACAGGACACATCCGTTCAGCAGGTCAACAGAATGCCTTTAATTTCCTTGTTGGGTCAGGCTTCCATGGAAAAGTCAGCTTCATTGACCCACTTGGCAAGCTGCAATGCAAAGGGATTAGCAGTAGCATGCAAACGGGATGGAGAAATAACAGGACTGTCATCTGGATGGGGTGTGAAGTCCCATCATGCCAAGACTCACTGAGCAAGCATGCCTTCAGGCTTGGCTTTTACACCTTTGCAAGTCAGCAGAGCAAACCCTTCCCTCTCCCACACCTGACACACCTCGTGAAGTCCTTGGGGAGTCTTGTACTCTAAGAAGCCAAGTCATAGAATCATAGAATCATAGAATCACAGAATGGCCTGGGTTGAAAAGGACCACAATGACCATCTAGTTTCAACCCCCCTGCTATGTGCAGGGTCGCCAACCACCAGACCAGGCTGCCCAGAGCCACATCCAGCCTGGCCTTGAATGCCTCCAGGGATGGGGCATCCACAGCCTCCTTGGGCAACCTGTTCCAGTGCGTCACCACCCTGTGTGTGAGAAACTTCCTCCTAATATCTAACCTAAACCTCCCCTGTCTCAATTTAAAACCATTCCCCCTTGTCCTATCACTATCCACCCATGTAAACAGTCATTTACAAGTCCAGTGGCACCATTGGCCACCATGATGTTTCACTGCAGAAATTCCTCCACCCCTGAAGCAGATGCAGCAGACCTATCCCCACCACACACTCTCAGGCATCCTTATACCCATCTGTTGGGAGAGCCATGTGATCTCTTGGTGAGATGAGGTAGGCAGTAGGAGGTAGACTGAGGTAGGAGAAGATCTTTGCTTTATCTCACTGGTGGTGGATAACAACACAATTCAGGTGCTGTTTATGGTCAAAAGGGAGATTGCACGAAGTGATGCTAGCATCATAAAATGATGCTACACCCTGTGGGAGTTTCATGTGCCTGAGAAGTTTTATACATCTCTGCCTTCCCATCAGCTCTCCGTGCTGTGCTCTGCTCTGAATGTGAGGCTTTCAGGAAGCAGCTTTACTTGCACATTTACAGCCTGCTCAATTAAGGGCCATAAATAAGGGCTTTGGAAGGTCACATGTTGGAGGACAAGAGGTCCACGGGAAGGAAGAAGAAAAAAAAGGGAGAGATACATAGGATAAAAATTGGAGGAAAAAAGCAGAATAAAGCCATCAGTTACAATGGGCATGGGGAAAAATTATTCTGCTCCTTTCACTACTCCTGGTGGACATCAGCTTGCAGTAATACCATTTTTTTATTGCAGAAATGCAGCAGTGATTTTAAGTGCTTATCTCCTTTGAGAATGAAAACACAGCTCAGTGTCTGACCAACCTCATGCCGGGAGAAGTCCTTTAGCTGGATGAAGAAGTGCCATCAAGGACCATGGATAATACTTCTGGCATGTGGCAAACAGGGCTTGGACTATTAATGACCATCAAAAAGCACTTTAGCCCCTTTTATGCCTCAGTTTCCCTCCCAGTGGTTAGGCAGCTCACACAAGTGGCCTTCAGGAACCAAACTCTGAGGACCTTCAAGGATATACAGGGCATCTTCAGGTGTCTCGTCCCCATATGGATGTCCGTACTCTGACTGTTATCAGAGCAGGGATGCCCTGTATGACCCACGGTGTTTAGGATGAGGTTCCCCAGATTGCTGGTAGCCATTTACTCTTGGAGTTTGTGTGGGTGTCACTTTATGAGCCACACACCCAGCCCTTCACCCTATGAAAGAAAACCTGATGTAGAAATTGCACCTACCAACACCATCCTTGGTGAGTGATGAAATCTTATGAAGAATAGAGCGGGAGGAGGGAGACAGAGCCAGCTGTTGGGGTACAGCAAAAAGATGGGGATGGGGATGGCTGACCTCCCTGTGGTCTGCAGCAGATTGTCAGTGGGATGGTGAAGAGGATGCCTTCCTTTCCTGTCCTGAAGCGACTTCCAGCTGCCTTCCTCCCAGCAGCCCAAAGACCATCCTATCACTGAAGCCAGCAAATGGCCAAGCTGGGCATCATGAGCATGAGAACAGCTCCAGCTCTGGTGAATCCCCCACACTTGCAGGGATGGCAGTTTTACCTGTGTCCCTTCTCACACATGGACCCACCTCTAACCTAATGCGTGACAGAAGCTCAGGGAGTTGAGCAGCTTTCTGTCCCTGGGCTGACTGAGGGTTGAGAGATGTGATCTCAGAGCTACATCTTGCTGCATCTGGGGTACTGACTGATAGGGTTCTGAGTGCACTGGATGTTCCCATGCATTTATGGCTGTGAACAATGCCCCCAAACCCTCTCAGGTAGCTCATATGCTCAGGACAGCAGCCCATCCTGCTCCTTCAGCCCTTAGAGTGCAGTCATGGCATTTGCAAATACATGGGGGCAAGAGGGAAGGACTGGGCTTTTCCAGTCATGTCTGGCCTGAAGCAGGGTGAGGATTCACCCCGGCACCTCCTTCTGCCCAAACAGCCCCCAGAAATTGGCCCAGGTGCAACAGAGGAGAGAGAGCATTGGGAGACTGCAGCCAATCCTGACAAGTGGATGAAAATAAGAAGAGGGGATCACTTCTCCCCCTGGCATTTCTCTCCAGCCTTAGTGGTAATGTCAGAACCTGCTTCAAGAAGTACATCTGTTCCTTCGTACCCATCTACCTCTGAGCCCATTCCCTGCACAAGTCACAGCTGGCTGCTTTTTAGGCAGCAGGACGGAGACTGCCTCTGTTGGGTCCTGGCAGCCCCATCTTCTGAGCAGCCCAGTTCCCCTCCATCAGCAGATTTCCAGTGGTTGGGTGGAAACCCAGCATGAAAACGGCCCAGGCTTTGCCAGATGTTTGGCATTCCTGCAAACCAGTCCTCTGGTGATGAGTGGGAGCCGTCTGCACACCAGGAAGGCTTCACAGAAAGTGGATGGAGGGCAATGCTGCCTCTCAGCCCACCGCATAAAGCAAGGTATAATTGTTATTAGAAGGAAAGGGGTTAGGCTGCAGAAGAAAATGCAACTTTGCATCCCCTTGGTGAAAATACTCCATCCACAACAGCCATCTTTTAGCAAGCGCTGGGCAAGCATCGCTCCTCCAGGCACTGCCCCAGGGTCCCAGCAGGACTTGGGACCTCACCCTGGCTCCCCAAGGGGCTCCCAAAGGGCTGGTGGGTGGTTTGGCAGAGCCCCTTCCTTCCCTCGTTTTCCCCACTGCCCCCCTATCCTGCTGGGCTTCACCCACGAAAAGAGCAGGGCAGGGACCTCTGTGCCAGCGCAGCCAGGACTCCTTGGGAACGAGCTGGATCAGGCTGAGAAATGCTCCCTTCCCAGGGGGCTGCCACACGGAGTTATTTTTCCCTCAATGCAGCACGAAGGCAGCAGCAAAGTGTACATTCCTGGTAAGAAACAACAAACCTTTCTCCTGCCTTCATTCTGCCCAGCACTGAGCTTCCCCTGCAGAAGCAAGCGCCAGAACAGCCCCCGTTCCAGCTCCAAATTAAAGCGATCAGAGGCAGGATCAGCCCCCACGACCCCCTAATCCCCTCTACACGCTGCCTGTCCCATCCAATTACCGCCTCAGCAGCAAGGAGCACTGCTCTCAGACCTGCTCCTCCCCAGCATTTCCAGCGCTGATCCCCACGTTACTGCTCAATATCTCATTTAAGGCAAGTTGCTCACAAACAGACCCCTGCTCCCTCCCCTCCGAAAGGCTGAATTACTCTCAGGCTGATTTTTATAAATATATACATATATACATTTTTTTCCTGCGATGTTTCTGCTACGTTTTTCAGACCTGAATGGCTGCGGGGCTGTTGTGAGCTCCTTCCCTTTCTGTTTTATTTGTGCACCATTCAGATCCCCCGGAATGGGCACAGGGATGCGGAGGGGACACGCCATGCAAATAACAGCCATGGAACCAAAATGATGGCTGGGGGAGGGAAACCCACGGCTCGTTCCCACTGAAAAGTGGGGAATCCATCGGATTTGGGCAGACAAAGCCAGACACAGCCCCTCACTGCCAACAAGGCGCTTGGTTTTCATTCATTTTCCCCCTCTTTCCACCGAGGTTTGCAATTTGGGAAAGCTCCGAGGGGCGAAGCAGCGGTGAATAATGCAGGGAGCATGGTGGGGAAATAGGGAGGGGTCCTCCAGCTCTGCACTGGGGCTGGGAGCAGGGTGCTTTTGTGCCGGCGCTGGTCGGGGTGCAGGCTGGTCATTCATTTTAGCAATTAGCCCCGAGCTGTTATAGAGGGCTCTGTAGAAGTTCTGGGTGATTTTTTGGGTTGTTTTCTTTTTTTTCTCGGTCTGATTTGCAAGGGTCAACCCTCAGCAGGTGGAAACCCACCCTGATCAGCGCCGTGCCTGCCTCAGAACCCGCAGGTAGTGACGCCCTGCGAGGCCAGCAGGCTCCATCCCATGATGTCTGCGCTGCACAAACCCCTCCGGGGCTCCTGCAGATCTCCGGGAGGGGACAGAAGGAGCAACAGGTGATCGTCCCGAGCAGGGGACAGACTCTTCTCTGTTACACCACAGCCGGTGGAGAAAAATCCCCCCCTCCCTGGGAGGTGGTGGCTGCCCTTCACCTCTCCCCAGCTGCGAGCAACATCCCTGTTGCAAAGAGGGGTGCAAGCCCTGCAGTGATTTCCACCCATCCCAACCATTGGGGTGCCACCAGTCTGGATGTTTCCAAGGGATTTTGGCCAAGCTAGAACAAGAAGAACGAGTCCCCAGCCCCGCAACAGGGGAGCAGGCATGGACAACATCACCGTGCTGGGGTCCCCATTGCCCCCACCCCAATACTCTCTCCCTGAGGACCTGCTCCTTGCCGAGCCCCGTTTCCACAAGGCTCCCACCCCAGGTATCCCCTCCCGACCCCAACTCACCGGGGAGGCACTCAGCAGAAGCGCTGCACGGACATCTTGGCTCCCTCCTTCCTCCGCGGGGCTCCAACTTGGTATTTGCAGAGCGATGTCACCAGCGCCTTCAGGAGACTGGCTCATCCTCCTCCCTGTCTGGCTTCAGAAATCTCTCTCTCTGTGTTGTTTTTTTTCTTTTTTTTTTTTAATTTAAGGGACTTTCTTTTTTTTTTTTTTTCCAGTGGTTGCGTCAGGCCTGTTGCCTGGAGACAGGCGAGCTATTCCAGTTTGAGCTTTTCAGTCCAGATTTCCTGTCTCTCTTTCATTCATACCACCAAGCCCCGAACCTACCTCCCACCAAGCAATAACCCTGGAGAGACCTGAAAGGGAGGAGCCGCACCGCCCGGGTCCTAGACATCCTCCTTCCAGGCAGGAGGGGTAGGGATGCTACTGGCAATGGAGGGCTGCTGCGAGGGCAGGGACCCCAAAAAGCCCACAGGAGAGACTCGATGGCATCCCCGTGGCAGTTCCCATCGCGTTCCATAGGGAGCTGGGGACCTCTGGCACTAGGGAGAGCTCGGGGATAACGTTTCCCAAATGCTTGCCTAGAGGTGAGCATGCATACGGAAGGCAAAAAGGGATGGGGATAATTTGGCAAGGCTGGGTGGGTGTCTCTGGGAAGCCCTGGGGTGGGTAGCTCAGAGCCCTGCTTGCTGGCACCACCCAGAAACCAGTTGTTGCCCATCTGCTCTACTGGGAAAGCCCCTGTTGCTCCCACATCTCTCCCAGCAGGGCTGGAAACCATTTTAACTGCTTCCAAGAAGGGACCCATAGAGGCACGAGCCCAGTTGCTGAGTGACTCCAGGACCCTGGGCTTCCTTCCTTCCCCAGGGGTTAAGGATTAAACCTGCAGCACCTGGGGTGCCTCTGGAAAGGAACCCTACATCTGTCCCCACATGCAGCTGTTGCACGTCTGGCATCTCAGGACAGCGTCTGCAAACGTGGTGGTGTGAAGGGTTAAGTGCTGGCCATAGACACCTCATCACCCTGGCCCCTTCCCACAGCCAACCTCCTTCCTTTCTTTTTATTTTTCCCCACCCTCCTTTCCCCCAGGGCAGTGGGGAATGATTTACAGCCCCTCCCTGAGCCCAGCATCCCCACAATCCCATCACCAGGCTGCAATCCCGACCCCCCTCCCCACACCCCGCAGCCCCTCCAGCATAGAGTACAGCCCTGCAAGACGCAGCAATGCAGACTTCAAAGAGTGAAGAACAGCATTTTCACGTTTCTGATGCAAATGCAATTATTATTATTATTTTTTGCTTGGACAGCACCCGCGTTTTGTCAATTTTCAGATATGCATATGCAAACAGCCTGGCAGTCAGCTCTCCCAGCCACCTGGCAGCTCCCACCCACCCTTCCTGAGGCTGCCGATGGTGAATGGGGACTGAGGAGACATGAGAGCTGTTCCCTTGCTGCTCAAACCCTCTGATATGGGGCTGTAGCTGCATTTCAAGTCTTAGCAGCGTCTCCTCAAAACAACCCTGGGTATGTGCTGATCATAGAATCATAGGATCATAGAATGGCTTGGGTTGGAAGGGACCTTAAAGCTCATCTAGCTCTAACCCCCTGCCATGGACTGGTCGCCAACCACTGGATCAGATTGCTCTGGATGAACCAAACAATATCAAGACATAGACAAGGTCCAGGGATGTGTAGTTTTGATGTGGGCTCAGCAAGATTTGGAAGTGAGCAAGAGCAAGGCTCCTTCCTGAAAGACAATTTGCATGCAGCCACCCTGCTTTGATAGGAGCATTTCATTGCGCGAGGTGGCCAGAGGGGGTAAGTTGGCCTCAAGGCCAGTGAGAATCATAGAGTGGCCTGGGTTGAAAAGGACCACAATGCTCATCTAGTTCCAACCCCCTGCTATGTGCAGGGTCGCCAGCCACCAGACCAGGCTGCCCAGAGCCACATCCAGCCTGGCCTTGAATGCCTCCAGGGATGGGGCATCCACAGCCTCCTTGGGCAACCTGTTCCAGTGTGTCACCACCCTCTGGATGAAAAACTTCCTCCTAAGGTCCAACCTAAACCTCCCCTGTCTCACTTTAAAACCATTCCCCCTTGTCCTAAAAGAAGAAGAGAAGCTGTGGTGTGGGTTAGTTTAGGAGCAGAGGTGTTGCTGCCAAGGCTGGACAAGTCCCTGTCATTGCTGTAACAGACCACACACGGCCACCCGCTCCCTCTTCTGTAAATGTTTATTTTTAATTTAGTTGTGTAATGGATTTCAAATGAGCTGCCATAAGACACCAGTGAAAGGCTGAAGCCTCATCCCTCTGAAGTCTTCTCACGGGCTTTTAATATTTCCGGCTTGAATTTATCTCATCGTCTTCACTCGAAGGACCTGTGGTGGGGAGTTGTTCCTCTCCTTCCACCAAAACCCTCTCTGTGATGAAGCTCTAACCCCGACCACCTGAGATTAGCATCTGAGATCTAGTGGTTGGCAACCCTGCCCGCGGCACAGGGATCAGAACTGGATGATCTTTGAGGTCCCTTCCAACCCAAGTCATTCTGTGATTCTGTGATTCTATGATCAGCACAGGCATTCTAATTCTATTGTATGACTGAGTGTAAGAAGTCAAAATAAACCTCTACAATGCCTATGCTGTCCATAAGTATGGCTCAATATTTTTTCCTCCTGCTCAGTGAGGCCTTTCTGTTGCACTCAGAGCTGCAAAAGCTGCTCATGCCCGGAGCTACACCCTTCAGTATCCCTGAGCATAACACTTGAATCCTTTGGAACACCTTGACAAAGGCGTGGATCCATGCTGGGTTGTGGTTTTGCAAAGCCGAAGCTGGCAATTGCTTGCTGCAGAGGTAATTCTCTTCAAGCTTTGCTGGGAACCCAAATCTCTTGTGCCATGTTGTTACAAGGCCGATGTGCCCCATAGGCAGCTAATCATTACCCAACCCTCCACACTGCCCCTGTATCACCAGAAACAGGCAGAGGTGGCATTCCTCTTTTATAAGGGCAGCTGCTCAGAGCAGCTAGAATTTGAATCATCTTCTCCTTTCTGTGCCTTTGGGGTAGTTTTACTTGTAGGCATCCTGAAAATGGAGGAGCTGGACCTCCCAGCCCAGAAGTGTGGCCATTTTGTGGTACCACATGCTAGGAGTGTCTTGGAGGAGCATCAATGGTGGCTTCTTAATTGGTCACCAACTAAATGCCCTTTTCCACAAGGCAGAGTCCCTGGAACCCAGCCTGCCAGAACTGGAACGAGGAGAGGATACCACCAGTGATCTACCCTAGCTGCCAGCAGCTTCTAACCACTGCATAGGTACTTGCACCAGGAATGTCCTCTGAGATGGTCAGAGAGCCACTTGTGTGCTCGTCAACCTTGAAATGGGACGGAGGCACCTATAGAGGGCAGCAGGTCTCCAGCTAGTGCTCTGCTCTGGTCACTGCAGGGGAACCACTGCATAGACAGAACGTGTGCAGGGGGTTGTGGACAAATGGCTGCTGATGACCAGGGGTCACTGGGGGATCTGGAGGGACCAGGAGATGCCCAGGACGATGGAAATGACCTAGTGGTGAAACACGGTTTAGTGGGCATGGTGGTGCTGGGTTGATGGGTGGACTTGATGATCTTAGTGGTCTTTTCCAACCTTAATGATTCTATGATTCTATGATTCTAAGCTTTGCTTCCTCATCCTCAAGGAAAAGCAACGTGGCATGAGGGCTTAACTGGGGACCTCTACATGGAAGACCCAATCCTGCTTGGGTGTGACCCTATGGATAATTGCTGTTTGCCCCTTCATATTGTCTTACTGCAGTTCACCCCCCCAGCGGAAGGGTTGGAGCCCACCAACTCTTTTTTTTTATAGCTTAAAAAGAATCAATCTGGGGACTGCAGAACTGTCTTTGTAAGTGTATGTGTTAAGGTAGCGAATTATTCTTCCCTTCAACTCCAAAAACTTCTCTACGGTGTGAAGAACTGAAAATCATTTCCAAAGAAAATCATAACCTTTTCCAAGGATTTGAAGTAGCTCATTTGTAACTGCTTTCCTTTGAGAATCTGCTAACCCCAGTTCATTGCAGCAGCCCAAAGAAGAAAAAGCATTTAAAATCTGAGGAACAAGATGTAGTTTTTTCCACTCCTCTCTATCTTGCTGGGAAAAAAAAAAAAAAAAAGGGATGTGTGATACACTTTCATCCAAAATCATTGTAAATTATTTTCCAGAAGTGCCAGTGAACCAAGAATTACCCTTCCAGTCTTACCTGGTTTTCCAGTAAGGCTACTTAGTAAAATGCCTGATGGACATCTTCATTGAAAAACATGCCAGTGGAAGGATTGGGGTGGATACCACCTCCCCAGACTTCAGCTCAAATGTTCTGCCTAGCCTAAATTTGTTACCATGGCTTCCTGATCTAAGGAAGGGAATGGTAAGGAAAGCATATCTCAGATACTGCTTTAAGATGGGATGAATTCCCTTCTGGAATTATCTGTGTCCATCTTGGGTTAAGTACTGAGATTCAGATAGAATCATAGAATTCTAGAATCATTGAGTTGAACAGGACCATAAAGATCATCCGGTCCCAACCCCCGCCATGGGCTGGTTGCCCCCACCAGATCAGGCAGCCCAATGTCCCATCCAACCCGGCCTTGAGCACCTCCAGGAGTACTCACTGAGGGAATTCCTACGCTTACTACCCTTGATCTGGAGATGTGAGATATCCCAGATGTCCACATCTTTCTGTGTTTGTCATGCCGTTTCTGATCAATATCACCGGTGCAGAGCTGTGTGCCCCATATGTCTGGGACCTCTTCTGCTGGGCAACATCCAAAGGACCTGGTGGCTCCTTCTGCAAAGGTCACGGAGGCCGCACGATGATGGTGGATGATGAGCTCGTTAGGATTCAGCCATTTCTCAGTTCACGCTCAGTGTCACACTGTGATATTTTGAGTGAAACCACTGTCACAGCATGGGGTGGGTTGCACAGCGTGGGCAGCTCAATTCCCCAGTGATTTCATCAGCATCTGCAGGGGCCAGCAGGAGCTGTATGAAAGCTGTCCTGGGGCACAGCGGTGTCCTCCAAAGATGCAGGCTGCAGCATCCCTGTCCTTAGCACCCCTCTTGGTCTCTGTGTCAGCATCTGCTCGCTCCTATGGCAGGAACTGGGTGAGATTTCCTGGATTTGTATCTGATCGACAGACAAAAAAGCAGTTTCACTTCATCCTTTGGTGGCATGACAAACTGAATCTGGCCAATAGCTTCTGCTCAGAGAACCAGAGAAAGACAGAGCTGTTTTTGATTTTCTTTTTTTTCCACCCAGTAGTTTGATTTTCCTTTTTTTTTTTTTTTGGTTGTTGTTTCTGAACAAAACCGACCCATTTTGGAGGCACTAAAGTGAAAATAATAAGTGAAATGTTATTGCTTTTTAGATTCTTTTGCTTTGTGGGTTTTTTTTTTCCAGGGTAAGGAATGAACCATAAGAAGAAATGTTCTCAACTTCCAGTGACCGCCCTTTGGAGGTAGTCCACAATTCCCACATCACCACTGGCAATGTTGTCTCAGCCAGTGCTGCTACCTGAAGCTGCAGGACCTTTGGATGAAATTGTAAGTCCTCATCTCAAAATATAGTTGGTGAACACCCACCAATGAACCAGCTTCAGGTAGGATCCGCATGTTTGGCAATAAGCTTGCGTTGACTCAGCAAAGGCTCCTTCCAAAACCCGGTGGAACCAATAGGAGATGCACGTCAGCTGCCTGGCCTTTAGGTGGGTTTGGAGATCTGAAACCCTGCTGATGAGGGTGGAAATGAGGACGATCGCCTTTCACCACATTGAGTGGTTGGGAGCAATCTGTGCCCAAAGACCCTAGAAGAAGATCTTAGGAGACTTTACATACATGTGACAAAGAGATATGATTATGTGCTGTCATCTGTCTCCTGCATCTCTCTCCTCCCCGTGCCCTAATGACAACATAGCTCTGAGGAGGAACCTGACTGCTCTCTTTAGATGAGATCTGAAGCAGAAGCAGAACCTCAAATGGAAAGTGAGTGAGATTACAGCACCGTAACCTTGATAATCACAAAATGGGAAACTGCTCAGGCTAGAACCTGATTGGAGATAAGCTCTCCCAAAGGTTAAGCGTGCACAGTAAATATCTCCACCCCTACCACTGGCCCAGAGTGCTCTGAGCTGTGAGCGGGCCAATCTAGAAAACTGAAGGACCCATATTTCTCCTCCCCTTTGCAGATTAGCTTTAATGCCCTGTGGATTCACAGGTGCCTTTTGACTTACATCAGCCTGAATGAGAGAGCAGTTCGGGGCATCTCTTGAGGAGGACCAGTCTTTTTTAGCTGCCACTGATCCTTTGCAGATAACGGTTCTGCTGGGGTGGCCACATTTCTAACATTAGCACTAAATGAGCAGTGTGGTTATACTACCAGTCCAACAATATCTACAAGTGTAAAAACCTGTGTGATTTGTCATTCAGCTGTTGTCGACAGGAAGCCACTAACAGCAGCCAACTGACAACACCAAGAAGAATTAGGGTTTCTCTTTCTATGTGCTACGAGGATTAAAGCTTATCAAGGAGAGCTTATGTTCTGAAGTTTGCGCCCTACAAGAGATTTTTAAAGTCTGGTGGACACCTTGGACCAAGTGGGCTATGATTTAATCTGACAAAGGACCAGCCAGGTAAGTACAAATAATTTTCCAAAGCCTTTGCTTCATTCTGCTGCCTGTTTTTTGCCTACCTCTCCATTGGGTGCATCCTCTTAGAGCACCCAAGATGCGATCTGTCTGTGGTTATTGTCCATGCATTCGTGGTGACTGAGCCCTTAAAGATGTGTGGTGGGATGGTCAAAGGGAATTGGCTGTGGATTGGGACGGTGTGCATTTCTCCCTTCCCTTCTGGCAACGTGTATCATCTGGAGTCTGGGCACCATCTGAGGTGGGAGTGATGATCTAAGCCAGAAGCTGACCCAGGCACTGATCAACCTCTCTTTCTCTTAAAAAGAAACCAAAAACTTACAAGTAGATGAAAGCCCTTAAAATGGCAAAGGGAAGTAAAAGTTTTGATGCTTGCTTTCTGGGCGATGGTTGCTGAACTGAGCGCTTGGATGCTGCATATGGCAGAGAAGGGCTGAGGCTTTAATTCCCCTTCTGCCAAGAGGGTCACGGGGGGCTGAGGATCTTTCCTTTGTTGTGCCCTACAAATAGGTTGGATCGTTCTGAAGCTGTTTGTCTTTTTGGAGGTAATAACTGTACTTTCACCACCTCCTCCAGTCAGTCTTGTACAACCAACAGCAGTTTAGTAATGCTGGTTGTGGGCAAAGCTTCTGGCAATCTGGAGTACCCCAATGGAGTTATAGGAATGATAGGCTTCATGCTTCTCCCCCTGGTCACTTCCCATTCCCATGCATGCAAAGCCTACACAAACCTCCATGCCTTTCACTCATGGTTGGATACCTCAGACACCACTGTGCTTACTGTGAGACCTCCAGGAGGGACGAGCAGCTGCACTGACGTGGGGTGTTTGCATCTCAGAGCTCTGTGGACATTTGCTTAAGGCTTCGTGGCCAGTTTTGCAAGTTAAAGCTTTTTTATGGCACTTTAGCTACCCTCCCTGTGAAATGGGGGCACTTGTTGCCTATCCTGTAAGCGCGCTGCAAGACTGTATTGATTATGAATCTTCATAAACGTAGAGCCAGGAGAATGTGCTACACATAGTGCTGACACGTGGTTCCAGGTCTGGTATGTGCTGGAGGAGAGGAGACAGCAAGAAATTAAGGGAAGAAAAAGACAGCTGCAGATCACGAAGGCATCCTCATTAATATGCTCCACCAGTCATTACGTGAAGGTTTAATTAAATCTTTGTCAGAAGGTCTGAGGGCTGCAGAACGCGTGGTTTCTTGCACACATCTTGTGTTTTCTCCTAGCCCTCCTGCAGCACTATCATTATGCTGATGCACAAAGATCTGTAAAATAAATTTGTTTGGCCTGTTCTTGATTTGCTTTGCCAAGATAAGGCTGCCACTGCACCCTGGTTGCAGCTAAAAGGCAGAAGGCTGAGTTTTCTGGTGGAGGAAAAAGAACCCAAGACATATTTAAGTGAGCAAAGGTGCCCCAATGTTTCTTTTTTTTCCCGCTTATATAACTACTTCCTAAGTTCTACTTAAGAGAACATGGGGTGTTCTTTCTTGCATTTCTACCCTGGAGTGGTGTGCTCCTCAGCCCCTGTTAAATAACCCCATGATATCTCAAACTGAGCATTAAAAGAAATTGAAGCATCCCGCTTTGGCACAATTTGAGCATCTATTACAGACAAGAATATCAGCTCTTTTATTTCTGCTTTGGGACTCTCCTCTTAACCATGTATTCAGCCTTTAACTCTCCATGAAACCTCTGTGGACACTTTAAAGTCCAAGGAGTTAATCAGTCTGTCTTCTAGTGCAGACATGGCTTTTGGAAAGGGGGTATTTTTCACCAGCAGTACCCCACTGGTATCTGGAAACAAGTCCTGTGAGTTATATGGAGTCATGGCACAGCACTGGGCAGAGTAGGAGCACTGGGGCACACTGTTACTTCATCATTATTTGTCATCCCTTCTTCCTATCATTCTTTCCATTTTCTCTATGTTAAAAAGGGAGTTTTCATGCTGCTCTTCCCGCTTGACAAGACGCAGGAGGCAACCAAGCATTGACTCCATGTGGATGAGCTCCCTTGCACTCAATAGTTTCCTGCAGACCCACAGGGTTCAATCACGGGCAAATGTTTTGCAAGATCTCTGGGGCTAAATCCTGCTGGAGCCATCGGCAACCCCAGATTTTCCATTCACTTATTCATCTTCTATGGTGCAAGCCAGCTTTTGTGTTAGGGTTACAGCAGATGGCAAACAGCAGAGATTAGAAGTAGCGGAGGGGATAAAGATGGATGGAATCCTCCCTTTCCAGAGGTCTTGGCAAGAGATTACAGCCTCAGGGTCCTGCTACTTGTGGAAGAATTAGCTACACCGTCAAATGTCACCATGGAACTCAAAAGAAAGTACATCCCTGCGTGAAACAGGATATTCAGGGTCATGGTTATTGCTTAAAAATAAATGTTAAAGCACAGCTTACCCGGCAGGAACATAAAGCAGACCTCCAGTGCTTTATATTGGACAAGCCCCGTGCTTCTCAGAGATCAGTCTGTCTTCCATATCAGGGCTAAACCCACTTGAATTCCTTCCACCGGCCAGCCAAAAAATTCCCCCCCAAAAAACAAAGCCCAAAAGACAGCAATTCCTCGTGTCGAAATAAAAAATGGACTCATAATTATAATCACTTCCAAGAAAATGTTGCAACCGGGCTGGAGAACAATGATTCCGGGGTTTTGCAGAGTCATTTTGCTTTTGTTAATGTTGGTCAGTTTTAACTTGGAAAACATTGTGGTTTCGCCTATTCAGGATTCCAAACCCAATTATAAAATGCCCAAAGCGAGGCACACAGCTGAGCAAAGGTGCAGACAGGGTGAACAATGTAGGATTTTTGCAAGAAGTGATGCTGCTTGATGTGTCGTTGGCACTGCAAAAAAAAGGAGGGAATAAACTTCACGTCCATGATGGACAGGATAAGCAGATGGAGCTTTCAATGAGGGTAATTAATGTTGATGATTAGGAAGTCATCTTAAGGATGAAAGAATTGGAGGGCTGGGACGAACTGCCTGGGGAGCAGTGGGGATTTCCTTCACTGAGAGCCTGTAAGCACAAGTTAGGCATCTCTCAGAAATGATACAGGCCCATTGGACATGTTAGATGACCTTTTAGGCATCAGTCCTATCTTTCATAGAATCTTAGGGGTTGGAAGGGCCCTCTGGAAATCATCTCCAACCCCGTGCTGAACGGGTTCCCTAGAACCTACAACCCTGTAAAACATATATCGTTTCTGAAGGGAAACGAACTTTTCAAAACTCTCTTCTGTTTACCCCCTGCAAACTTGCATTTACTTATGAAATTGTTTGTTTAATTTGACAGAATCTCATAGAACACATTCTGCTCCTCTGGGAACAGAGAAATCTGTTACTGATCAAAAAGCAGCGCGCAGGATCCTCCGTGTCTGGCATGTCAGGCACACAGGAGACAGAGCAGAAATACAAATGAGTCCTTTGCTTCCCTGATGAGAGGAGAAGAGTGAAAAATTGCTCATTTGTCTGGGGCGTCTGGGCCACTTCACCAGTGGTTGGATACGCAACTCTTGGAGGATGAAATGTGGTAGCAATGGTAGTGGGAGGACGGTTGGACTAGATGATCTTGTAGATCCTTTCCAACCTTGTGGTTCTATGATTCTATGATAAAGGCTGGGTGCACAAACTCCTGGTGTCATTTACATAAAGGTCTCTATGGCCAAGAGGAAAATGAGGCAATTAATTGTCCAAGTCACCAGGGTCCCCGTTTCCTGCACTATGATGTATCCTAGTGCACAGAAGGTCATAGCTTGCTCTTTTCTCAGACCCCTGTCCTTCCCCAGGTAATGGTGACAAGTGGTGAAGGACCATCAGATTGCACAAGTTGCCTCCATAAGAGGGTACCCTGCTTCTCAGTGAAGGAGTGGGGAAAAGGGAAACCCTTCTGTGGGCAGAGGAGCTAAGATGTTGCAGGACCTACCTCAGGTCAGGTTGGTGCCTACCCAAAACCTGAGCCACAATGGCTTCTGTATTTATGCGAATAACTGCTTACAATGAATGGCTTGAAACCAAGAATATTAGGGGCAACACAGCTCAAAATGGGGCTGGAGCTAGATGATCTTTGAGATCCCTTCCAATCCAAGCCATTCTATGGCAATAAATGCACTTTGAATACAGGTTAGATGTGATCTGTGGAAGGCATCGTCAGAAACACGTGATGGAAGGAGGGAGAACCAAGGCCATGTTAAACGAAAGGAGAAATTGATATAAAAGCTTTTACTTGACACTTATCTCAGAGTTTTTTCCCAGTTATCTCTTGCGTATTTGGCCTTCAGCACTTGAGAGGCAGAGGAAGAAGTCTGCAGCTCTTTGAGACATGACTACAGCAAACGTGCATCAGAAATTCTCATTTGTTTCCAGTACCAGAGGGAGAATTCTCGGCAGTCAGGGTCTCAGCTGACGCAAATAACCAGAATAGGCATGATGTGAGCAGCCTGGCAGGGAGGGCTGGGGAGGAGAGCTTGTCCCACATGGGCAGGCTCCTGGGTGCAAGGAGAACAGATTCTGCCAAAGCTGCTGCTGTGTTTTCATCCCCGTCCCTTGGGGTAGCCATGCAGTGCCCACATGATTCAACAAGTTAAACAAGGGAGAGCCCTGCAAAGTCCTAACAAGGAGTTTGCCAGCAGCCACCATATTTTGAAAGGTGAGAGACTGGGACCTGGTACTGTTTTACCACTGGAGATGCTGCCTTCAGAGCTCAGAAAGTGTAAGTGGTCACGGCCCTGAGCTGCTGGAGCTCAAGGAGCATTTGGACATCGCTCTCAGACATATGGTTTGGATTTTGGGTGGTGCTGTGTGGAACCAACAGTTAAACTCAGTCATCCTTGTGAGTCCCTTCCAACTTGGGACATCCTACGGTTCCTATGAAAATGGAGGCTGGAGGGTTGTTTTTCACACGTCAGCATCCTCATCAAGCAGCACTGTGTTACATTAAATTAGCTTTTAACCCTGCCAGGGGAATGGAAACTGGAAGGTTCAGATGGTAAATTAGGCTAAATTAGTCCTGTGGAGTAGTAGGTCCTTGAGGTCTTTCTTACGGGCACCTAAGAGCCATTGAGGTGGTAGAGTCACCGCCCCTGGAGCTGTTCAAGAACCATGGAGGTGAGGTCAGTAGGCATAGTGGGGGTGGGCTGGGCTTGGACTTGGTGATCTTAACGGTCTTTTCCAACCTTCATGATTCTATGACCCTATGATTTAGCTCACAGGCTGGACCTCTGGGCTCCATGCATGGCTTTTGGGAGATTATAAAAGGCAGCAGAGACCAAGCAGCTGTGGGACTGCACACTGCTCCTGGAGAACATCTGGGGACTGATTCACTGGCAGCCAGACCCTAATTGGGAGGGTGAGATAGCAGCCTGCATTTTCAGGATGGAGAAATGTGGGGCAGGTGGAATCCATCTGGAGTGACCTGGGAACTGCATATAAGACATTTTCTTTTTTTAGTGCCCTTTTTGTGTGCTTTCTGAGTGATTTCCCACCAGTTACTTTCAAAAGACACCTTTAGGCTGATGCTTCATCACTTCTGAGTAAGCAAACTGCAGAAGGGATTCACTTGAGTGGACTCCTGGACTCTGGGTCTCATCTCAGGGCCATGAGATTCGCACCCTGGACGCAGTGGATGAAGGGCTGACCTGCAGGTAACAGCCAGTGTCACAGCCAGGATATCTTAGGGGGCAAAAATCTCCTTGGAATGCAAAAGATGTACCTATTCTTCTTATTTCAGTTTCTCTCTTTGAGCTGCTTTAAATGTGTCCATGACTGGAAGGATCTGCACAGCAGCCTGGCTGCGGCTGCTGGGTTTCCCCACTGCCAGAATTGGAAATGTGTCTCAAATCAGAAGCAGGTTTCTGTCTGGAGCTGCTGCGCTGCTGCCCTCTTTCCCAAGATGACTTGGCAGCCTTATTTCTAAGCCTTTGCTGCACCGCATGGCAGCTTCTCCTTCTTACCTCTGTGGTGGATGGCAAGCCGCCTTCTAAAAAAGCAACTTCCTTTTTTGTAGGAATAGGAAGTGAAGCTCGCTTAGCAAAGAGCAGTCAGGTACCTCAGATGAGCTCTCTGCCAAAGGGTAAAGCCCTTCCCAAAAGTTCAAAGTGCTCCAGCTAGCCCTGAGGCTGCCATGCCTTTCCCCAGCCCCAACCCGGCCCCCTCTGGCTCTGTGTCCTCTCCTCTGCCCTTAGCTGGAGGAGAGTGGGGACAGCAGAATGCAAGCTGGTGAGGGAGAGGTCTGACAAATCTGCAAGGGCTTCCTCATTTCTGTCTCTCCTCGGTATGCAAACAGCCAGCCTGGTTCTGCACACGCCTGGCTGGGGGCAGTTGGGTGGGTGTCTGCCCTGGTTGTCTGCAGAGAGAACCCGTGCTGACCTTAGCCTCTGCCAGCTATCGGTTAAGGGGCATGGAATGACCCCAGAGAAGATAAAGTACCCACAGATTCCTACTTAAGGCCCAGCCTAAGGTCCCGCAGTCTTGCAGCCCTCCATGGGGTTTTCTCCTTTTACCAGGAGCACGGAGCACTTGCAGAGGTGATGCCCATGAGCAGCACTGGGGCAATGGGCACCTGCATCCTGGACAAACATCCCCGCGTGCACAGCATCGTGCCCTCAGCCAGCCCTGTCCTGTCCTTGGGTCTTACGGCTATTCAGGGTCCTTTGCTTTGACCTCAGTGCTGCCCCACAAAGCCTTTCCTCTGCCAACAACATCACCAGAACGTGGGTGACTTTGGGGCTGTGCACCTCACTGAGCGGATGTCGGCTTACGTTTGTCTTCCCTGTGAGAGCGGCCAAACTAGAAAGCATGAGGTCTCTCCGACCTCAAGAGCGCTGAGACCCAGCATCCCTTCCCTCCTGCTGACCCATATGTTACAAAACCACAGCATGCAACAACCCACAGAGGTCACTCGGTGCTTTTTGGGGGGGGACTTTGTCCTTGCAACAGCTTAAAGACAACAAACGGTGGCCCAGCAGGTCTGCTCCACAAATGCATTGAAAATACCCCGGAGTAAAAATCCTTTTAGGCACCCTATGGGAAGCCTCAGGAGTCAGTGGGAACAGATTTTGCTCCTTATACAATAGTCATCTCCTGAGACAGACAAATTGCAGCCTTCCTATTGAGTGTGCTGAGGCAGAATGAGAAAGTCACTTCTTCAGAGTCACCCACAAGTCCCTGTCCAGGTCTTCGTCATTAGACCGTGTTGACCCCTCAGTGCTATGGTTGAGTAGGTTCATAGAGGGTCGGGGCTCCCTGGAACAAAATGCATTTCATCTGAAAAGGTCTTTTTATTTTTATTATTTTTCGTTTTGTTTTTACTCACTGCAAAGTCCGTTTGTTCAGCTGTTTCCTAAAGTTTGGTGGTTTGCATGGTGGAAACACAACCCATTCACAGTCGTCACAGCTTATTTTAATGACAGCTGTTAATAGCCTGTGGGTTTTGCTGGGTTTTGTGCCTGGGTTGTCCCTGAGTTTCTCGCCTTCCTCAGTGCTATTTTGGCCAGATTGTCTGGGAAGTGCAACTTGCCCCCCCTCCCGGATGGATCATGCCAATATGTAAAATAGAGCAAGGAATCCTCTGAGGGAAGAAAGGAGTCAGTTCTGACACGGAGACGTGATTAAAAAAAGAAAGTCCATTAAACGCAATCGCAAAATCAGGCTGCTCCTGCAACCTGGGGCTGCAACATTCAAAGCCCTCACTCCTATGGATGGTGGGGACGTGGTGTGAGCCAGGGATCTCTAACGGGGAAGTTTTCTGAGGGCTCTCAGCCCCATGGAGCATCGGTCATGGGTCGGACCAGTGCTTCGTCCATCCTCAGGTCGTGCCTCCAGGAGCAGCTTCATAGGAAACAGGCAAGTAGGGCTCATCCCACCCCTCTGAATGCTTCCCTGAGGGTGGGGGAGGCTTTCTTCTACCTTCTTCCTCTTTCATTCATTCCCTCTTCATCTGATATCTCCTTGCCCTGTTTCCTTCCCCCTCGATCCATAGGATAGAGAGAGAAGATGGGAGCAGCACCAGTGGTTGCTATAATCTGGTCCCAAGGGATGGTTTTCAGGGAGGCTCTTCCCTTGGTTTGCAGCTAAAAGAGAGAAATGTGTGCCAGGTGTGTGTACCTTGGTCCTCTCACCCTCCCTGTCCCCCAGGGTCTGCGGTGGAAGAGATCAAAGTGTACGTGTGGGGGAGGCTGGATGGAGCTGGACACTGCTGTGATCAGCAGGGGAAGGGTCCTGAGCTCAGGAGCTGTTTCTGACCTGGCTTTCCAAGCAATTGGAGGTGTTCAGAAGTGGGGCTGGAGATGTACAGCTCTCCCTATGGAGATTCCATCTTTCCCTGCGGAGATCCTATCTTTCCCCATGGAGATGTACATCTTTCCCTATAGTCCAAGGCCTCATCTGAGCGTGGTGGGAAGGGGGATCGTTCCTGCTGAGGCCTGACCCAAGGGGCTGATGGATCCTGCAAAATCCCATCAGTTTCACTAGGAAAAGGCAGCCTCTCTTGCTGACGAGAGCTCATCTGAACTACTCCCGTTGTCTCCAGAGTGAGGGCTTGCAGGAGGGGCCTATCCCAGGGCAGAAATATGGCTGACCAAACATAGTGGTGTGGAAGGACACCCCATCCATCTCCTCATGCCCCCATCACTGAGGGCACAGCCATTCCTCATGTCCCCATGGCTGAAGGCTAGGTTGGTCTGGGCCAGGCTCACTCCACATCCCTGCAGATCACCAGAATGTGCCCACGAAGCATTTCAAAACGGAGCTTTGCAGGTTTTGGCCAAGGAATACAGGTGTGCCCGCTTCCACAGGACTTAGACCTCAGTCAGAGCTGGCCTGTGGAGTGGATCTCCCTTTGCCGTGCTTCAACTTGCCCATTGCCCATGAACAAGCTTTGGCTTGAAATGCCAACAGAAATTGTTATGCAGCAATGCAGCTTTGTGATAACATCCCTCATACCTGGTAAGCCCCAGAGACACTCCTGGTACCTAAAGAGTTGTGCGTGCTTCTCCTCGCCCTGTCCTCCTCCTTCCTTTTTCCAGCACATCCCCATCCCCATGCTGCAGGATCTCAGCTCCTGTAGATCCATCCCACCTGGCCGTCACAACACTGGGGCTGAGCTCATGATGAAAGCATCTTCAAAGGGCATTCACTGAATCATGAAGGTTGGAAAAGACCACTGAGATCATGAAGGGTGATGCTGACCTATCACCACCATGCCCACTGACCACGTCCCTCAGTGCCACATCCCCACAGTTATGGAGCACCTCCAGGAACAGTGACCCCACCACCTCCCTGGGCAGCTGTGCCAGCACATAACCACTATTACGGAAAAGAAATGTTTCCTAATATCCAACCTGAACTGGTTGAGGTTTGAGCATTACTAATAGGAACCTTCCAGGTCTTCAGTGATTTTGTGTAGATACAACATGTAACGTAGACATCTGCTTCACTCTCCAACAAAGGCCATGATGCTCCCTGCTCTGTGCTCTCCAGCTCTACTTTCAACATTGCTTTTCTGACTCCTCTATGCATGCTCTGATCCCTCCTAGTGAGAAGTAGCTTTTGGCCATAGGAGTGATCATTACTTTAGCTGGGGATGCAGCACTGTGTGCATCACCTTCTTTCTCAGACGGACCTTCTGTGGGATTGGTGCTGTTTATAGCACAGCATGTTTCTTGTTGCTCAATTCTGACTTCTAACCACCTCCTAGCAACAGACCCGCTAACGATGCAGACCTAAACATAGCATTAAAAACATCTTTACCAAACCCCAGCAAAACTGGAAAGCAGCCTCAGTAGCGATGTCTTCTTTGTTCCCATTTGAGTAGCTGATCTAATCAAGCTCTTCTGTAATTCTTTGGTGCTGTGTCTTGCAAAGCAATCCAAGGTTGCCTAGTTTGGAAATGTAATGAACTATTTAGTTGAGAGAGAAGAAAGCTTCCAGAGTATTTAATGCATCTGGGACGTGCCTAGATCTGGGGGGAAAACTTCAGCTGATCTTTTTTTCTCCTCACTTATGCAAAACTGCTAATCTGGCATAACTAAATCATTGAATCTAAAGTGAGCTGATTTCATTCATCCTTTCTGGTAGGAGAAAGAGAACTTCAGCAGTCAAGACCCTTCATTTTTAGAATATGTTTTTATAGTTTTGCATTTTTTTTTTAATGCCATTTCCTTTTAAATGCATTTTCTTAAGAAAGACTTTCCGAAATTTTAAAGTGAAGTGAAATATCTGATCTTGATCAACTATGAAAACACTTTGCTGGACCCCCTCTGAAGTCTGAATGTAAAGGAGGTCATTTTGTGATTTCACCATTCTTGGGGGTTTTTGGAGCTGCCCTCACAGTGAAACACTATTGGCTTGCTCAGGCCTTAAGTTCTTTTTCCATGGCACGATTTCATGGGCGTGAAGCAAATAATGAGCCAAGACTTCTGCTTTTCTGCGAGATTCGGTCTTGTTGTTTCCTCACGCACACCCATGCAATCCCAAGGCTGCTCATCTGTGTCATCCACATCCCTGTTGCAGAAGACATTATTGCATTCACATCAGAAACAACATTTGTTTGGGTAGCAGAAAGAAGCCAGCTGCAGGAGATGGCATGCCTGCGATGCAGGATTGCTTAGTATAATGAGGACGGGAAAATAAGGTCATCTGGCTTAGCACAGGTACCTTCATCCTATTCTCCCATCTGCTACAACAAATACAGAGTGTGTACATCCAGCAGGTCCATTTTGTCACCGTCTGGTTTTTTTGACACCCTAAAGCCCTGAGAAGGTCCAGCATTGAGATAAGGCAGATCTCCAAACCCTGTGATCAGCAAAGACTTGTCTTCACCCCTGCTGGACTCCTTAATCGGGCTTCAGGCACAGCTTGATCGTTTGTTTCAGTAGGGCATGTTCTCCAAACCTTTTCAAAGATGGGCATTGATAGGACCTTCAGTCACATCCTTGATTCTCCACCACAAATCTGTCACCCAAATGTCAGTGGAAGCTTTGCTTGAGCTGAGCTCTGATGGGATCTTCAGAAAACCCCCTTGGACCATTGTTGGAGGAACATCTGTACCTGCATCCTGCTCTCCTGAGCCAAAACGTCCCCTCTAAAGACCATTAAAATTACCTTCTGTCCTATCCAAGCATCCAACGTGTATGTGATGTGCACGTGTGTCATGCATTTGTTCAGAGATGGATGCTGCACAGAGCTCACCATCCTCGTGTCTTTCAATTTGCTCAGCAAGGGCTCACTTGACTCTCGGGGAGACTTCTGCGTGAAATATTTTTACTCAAAATTTACCAGCAGCCGAGCTGGACATCTGGAAAATTTTGCATCGCATCAAATGCTTTTATTCGGTTTTGAATTCTGGTTGCTTATAAAAAGATGTTCTTAAAATAAATTGTCTTGCTTTTGGACTTGAGTAGACTTGAGGAAATGAGTGAAAAAAAGAATGAACACAGGAGAGCATTTTAGTTAAGCATTAGCAAGTTTTCTTCTCTGTACTCAAGGACTATCAGAAGGAAAGGTTTCCTCGTTTTTGATTATTAAAAATCAGAGAATCACAGAATGGTTTGTGCTGGTAGGGACCTTCAAGATCATCCAGTTCCGACCCCCTGCTGTAGGCAGAGACACGTCCCTTTAGACCAGGTTGCTCACAGCCCCATGAACAAACATTTTTAGATGGGTGAAAATTCATGAGAGGAAGTTTTCATGTTTTTCTGACTTACTATTTTCTCTTCAGTGCCCTTTTCCTCTAGGGAAAAACAAACCAAAGAAAACAACCAAACAAAACAACACCAAAAAAGAACAAATAAAATGCCGGGAGAACTATCAATTACTTTTAGTTAATTTTCTCAATCTCTCTTTTTTTGAGCGTGATGTTGATTTAAAAATAAATTAACCATAAGCAGAAATGCTTTGAACAGTGTGTGTTCCTCTCACCCACCTTTTTAGGGGGAAAAAAGAAGTTAAAAAGATGAAAACTTCACCAGCAGTGTGATGGGAGATGACAAGCAGAGTTCTGTTTTGGTCACTGTTTGCCTGCGGCATTATTTGTCCGTTTATCTAGGACCTTCTGGCATGAAGGGTGGTCTCATTGGATACCGAAGGCCTTGGGAGCATGAACGTTGGGTTTTGTAGGGGTTATGATTACCCAGAGCTGTGCAAATCTCTGTGTGCAGTGCAGGAAAAGATGTGGGTGGGAGCGGATGACCTTTACCGGAGATTTCTCACCAGTTCTATTTCCCGCCTGAGATGGGACAAGTTGTTTGCTTCTCAGTGTGGCTTTGCACAGATGTGTCCTTGACACATGTATGCATGTGGGGAGAAAGCTCCGTGGTGGGACATGGCCCTGCCAGCAGCAGGGGGGTTGGAACTTGATGATCCTCCAGGTCCCTTCCAACCCAAGCCATTCTATGACACCCAGATGTCACAAGGATGATCGCCTGGACGCAGCAGCACTGTGTGGACACAAAGAGCTCAGAGCATGGTCCCTGCTCTCCTCAAACCTTGTCGGTAGAGATGGGATGGCCACAAAGCCCTTCGTCATCTGATGGCACTTGCTGTAGTTGACATCTCTTCTTGCTCTCCCATAACACTGCTCTACCAGTGCCATCCCCGTGAGTGACTCAAGACCCCAAAACGTGCATTCCTCATCCTGCTTGTTGTTCATTGGTGCTCTCATAAAACAATCCCGGTGACATGACTGATGGATGAAATATAACAGAATTCTGCTATTTCTCATATACCTTGACTCTATAGGAAAGATAGCAATTGCCATGCCAGCATCTCCCATTTAGGGGCAAAGTATATCAAAGACCCTGTGGTGGGTATTTAGACAACACTGACAAAGACCATAGATATGTATCTAAGGCAAAGGCAGATCCTGAGGTGCTTTTCTAAGTCTGGTAACCTTGGTACTGGAACCTTGACTGTTATACAGCCTTGACTTCAAATGACACCTTTCCGTTCCCTGGGTGAAAAGGGAACTTGAGTTACTCTCATTTATTATCCTGGTAAATAACACCATTCAGAATCAAAGATGCAGGCATAAAATTATCTTTTAGCAGTTTGCAAGTGGAAGAGAAGGAAAAGCTCACTTAACAAATCATGCACCATTGCACGACAAGCAGATCTTTTGAGCAAAGCAAAGCCTGGTTGCAACCTGGAGGTAAATGAACTTGCTGCAGGAAATGCTGTGGCTGATTCAATGGGCCACCTTCCAGCTGCACTGAGTCTCTGCCCAGAAAGATGCTGAGGTCTGTCTACAAGTGGATGGACCACCTGAAGGCTCAGGTCTGAGAAAAGCTCAGAGATGTATGGATGCTGTAAAGCTTTTGTTTGGGGAAAAAAGCACATGTGGGTCTACCCATTTTCCTCATTTTAGCGGAGGCAGAAGGGAGAAGGCAGCTCAAAAAAGAAGTTGGGGTCTTACAACTTCTCATCTTCTTGGGGTCATCATCTCAGAGCTTGTGGTCTCCTCCTCCTTGGGGTCTCTATCTTCTCCTCTTCTCTTGAGGCTCTTGATCTTCTTCTTGGAGTCTTCATCTTCTTGGAGTCTTTACCTTCTCTTCTTCTCTTGAAGCTCATGGTTTTTTTCTTGGGGCCACCATCTCCTCCTCTCTCAAGGGTTGTGGACTTCTCTTGGTCACCTTAAGATACGGGGGTGGCTACATTAGAAACTTTCTCATTCCAAAGGTCCCAGATTTTGAAACATAAGAACCATATTAGAAAACAAAATGTCACTTTTACTTGAATAATTTTTTTCCCCACAAGTCTGATTTGCTGGAAATTTTTTAGAATGCAACGGTTGGATTCTAACTATCATGACACAGCATCAGATTGACATTTGGGGGAGATGACTGCTGATGTTGTTCCCTGGATCTTTAGTCCTTCGTATTTGTTGCAGACCTTGGTATTTTGGCAAAACCAGAAGTCAATGTGTCTTTGACCAGCTACAAAGCTTTGAAGTTTGGGTTTGATTTGTTGTTCTTGTTGTTTTTCCTTGATGTTTCAAACATATTTTTCAATATGTCTTTTTTTTTTCAAAACAGGGACCAGGGCAAAATTTGCTGCTGGATGGTGTAGAGATGTAGATACTTTATATGCTTGTGCCAATAGCTTTTCAATAGTGCTGGCTTCAACTGCTCCCCTACGTGTTTTGGGAGCTGAGAAGCCTAAGGTTGCTGTGGTTTGGCTATTTCGGCTAGCTAGACCCAGTATTATGCTGGGATTATTGATCAGAGCTGAAATTACATTTCAGGGCTGCAAATTAAACCACAAGTATGGAAAAACCTAGAGTGGACCTAGAGAGGATAGCTCATGGAAGGAGATTTATTAACTTGTGTCTAGTGCTTCTCCAGGTGCTTGGGATGTATATTTTCTAACCCACATCTATCTGGAAAATATAATTCATGACGTGCAGGAGACCCACACCTTGTGAGACCTTAAAGCATCTCAGATAGTACTGGGGCATTGCACGTGTCCAACTGAATCAAGCTCTAGGCCCACACTTTATAGGTAGGATTGATGGGATGGTTTTAGACTCATCCATCCACTGTCCCATTGCCCCTCATTCGCATCTTCTTCAGTTTCTTCTTCATGAGTGAGAAGGCTGCTTTGTCTCTCACTGCTTACATCCTTCCCCAAGAACAATTTAATTATAAAACTTTCTGGTCTTTCTTCCAGGATGGGGTTGATTGGGAGCAAAAACCAGCTGATGTCCAATGAGAAATTTACATCAGGAAGCAATCCGAAAAGCAGGAGTAGGCCTCCTCCTGCCCCACCCAAAGTAAGTCTCCAGCTTTGTGTCCTTATGAAGTCCTCAGCAGCTCAGATAGTGTCTGGAGTGATGCAGGCAATACTTGTGTATGCCAGGAGGAAATGGAGTACTTCTATTCCCTGAAATTGAGTCAACAAATTGGGAAATGCTCAAAGTGCAGGAAAACAAATGGCTTATCCCCATCAGCTTCTTAATATGGGGTGAACAGTTCCATCATCACCTTCTTGCTCTGGATTTTTTCTCTGTAAAGTGGACTCCATTTTCTCTTTGTGTTATGGATGTGAATTTTCTGAGTGTGCTTGCAGTGATGGTGCTCTGAAGCACTGTGTTGTGCCGAGCATCACTTGGACACTGCTGCCTTCAGCTCTCTGCAATCCAGGCTCATGTTGCTGACTTGCAAACGGCACAAAGATGGGTCATATTCGAGCTAAGATTCAAAGCTGCGAACCACAAAGGAAGCTTTACCATCAGGGAGGACAAGGAGCTTAATTGATAAAGAGTGTCTGCAGCTAATCTGTGTTGGGCTGAGAATCAGAAATGCTGAGCTCCTGCTGCTCCCTGTGAACTGAAACAGCCCATGTTTGCATGAGCACAGATCAGTGAGCTACTGGGTTCAGATTTTGGTGCCCTCCTTTCAGTGGGTCTTAGTTTACTAGAGAGTCACTGCCTCTTTTTAAAACATATCCCTGAGCAAAAAATATTCCACAAGCCTGGGGGCAATCACGGCAAAGAGCATCTCAGGTTTTCCACTTCGAATAATACTGCAACAGTTATTTCTCAGTGGGGCCATTCACGTCTCATCCTCCACTGATCCAAGACTGGGCATCAGAGCTAGACAGAGCAGGGTCTGAATGAGTGGGTAGGCAGTTATGTTTTTATTTACAAGGCAGTCAAGGTTTATGCAAGCTGACAGTCAAGCCATCTACGAATACCTCACAGCAAAACATACTAAAACCATCACAACATGTAGGGACCCAGGTGCAGGTGCTGTTGGCTGGCTGCAGTGGGCTCCCACTCATCTCTGAAGCTGAAAGCAGGTCCTTCTGCAAACATGGCAAAGTAATTATGTCTTTTTTCTTGTTCTGTTTCTATCAAAGGGCAGACAATTTATCAGCCTCTCTCATCTAAACCAAGCCTCTGCACAAGGTAAGATGCTGAGCTCAATTGCTGTTTCCTTCGCCTTCCTGTGGGGCTTTGCAAAGTGGTGGTCCTCCATCAGCAGGTCTTGAGAATGAGCTGTCATGTTACAACCATGTGGTTTTTGTAATTTTAGTGTTGCCAGGCAGGGAGTTCCTTGGTTCATTCTGAAAGAATCAGTTTAAATCACTACCTGTCAACAGCGGCCAGTTTCTCCTACTCATGGAAGAAATTAAGAGAGAAATGCACTCCTTCCCTGGCTGAGCAAAGTGAGATCTGAGGCACCGAGTGCATGAGATCCTTCTGTCTGCAGCACAAGAACCCGTGGATGCAATATCCAGCCGGCTGAAGATTTCAGAGGAAATAGCAGAGAGAGACTACAAAGAGAATGAGAAGAAAGAAAAGTACAAAATAAAGATGCTCAGAGCCCCTGCTCAGAGCCCCCGCTCAGAGCCTAGTTGTTGGCTTCAACCACCTCTGCAATTATCTGGAGATTGCAGATGGCATTTGGTCGATTATTGCCTTTCAGCAGGAAGCTCTCTGCTACCTCTGCCCAGCCTCCAACAGCAGCTTGTAGTTATTTGTGTCAAAGAGATTTTGCAGATTACAGACCAAGAGAGAGAATTAGAAGGAGGCAAAAATAGAGAGGAAGCTTGGACAGAAATGGTTGGCAAATTGCAACGTTTTCTCATGTGGATAGAAGAGTAGAAGGGGAGATAGGGCTGAGGAATGGAAAAAGAGGGATGATGGATATGATCGGTGTAACAGCAGACCTGCCTTCATGGTCTTATCATAGAATGGCCTGGGTTGAAAAGGACCACAATGATCATCTAGTTTCAACCCCCTGCTATGTGTAGGGTCACCAACCAGCAGACCAGGCTGCCCAGAGCCACATCCAGCCTGGCCTTGAACGCCTCCAGGGATGGGGCATCCACAACCTCCTTGGGCAACCTGTTCCAGTGCGTCACCACCCTCTGGGTGAAAAACTTCCTCCTAAGGTCCAACCTAAACCTCCCCTGTCTCACTTTAAAACCATTCCCCCTTGTCCTTATGGACGCCTCTGCTTTGAGGTGGCCAGAAGAATGTCAGAATGAGAACATTAAAATGTTCTGGTATGATGTGATTTGGTGTCACTCAGCCCTACACCTGTGCTGACACACGTGGTGGGACGTGTGGCTCTTCATCCATGGGAATCTGGGTGCATTTCTGTGGAAGTGTTTGTTTTCCAGAAACCATATTTCCTTTGGAGAAATTGTTATCATGGCACATTTCTGAATGGTCATGCTCTTCTACCTCCACAACTGAGCAGACATCACTGTTTTTTCATGCTTATTTTTTTTAGCAAAGTTTTTGCTCTGGCTAGAAGCACGACAGAAGCAAACTTCAGAGACGCCTTTTACTTCTGCTTCATGCCAGAAGGCAGAAGTGGAAAGATGCTAAAAAAATGCATTGAGTACCATGTTAGATATCTGCAGATGTCAAAAGTATTGTGGCTTGTTGGGTATGGTTCCAGTTTTGGAGGAATACTCTCACTGACAATTCAGGAACTTCTTGTTTTTCTCTGTCGGTGCCTAAGTTTCCAGAAATGATGCTATGTCTGCCTCTGTCCTGTGTAGCAACATGAGCTGATAGGAACCATGTGAGACATTTGAAATATTCTGGTGACAAAGAATTCAAGTGAACTGATAAACAAAACATAATTTTCAGACAATTCAATCATATAACAAAAGCAGAAGATCTGAATTATATCCTGTGAGAGCATTTCAAGGTGAAATTGTTGACTATGGATACTTGAGAAGTAATATTAACTGAAAAACAATCCTTTCCTTTCCTTTCCTTTCCTTTCCTTTCCTTTCCTTTCCTTTCCTTTCCTTTCCTTTCCTTTCCTTTCCTTTCCTTTCCTTTCCTTTCCTTTC
>JACDJE010000306.1:1896331-2027270 GCA_016647715.1 Pavo muticus
CTTCCCTTCCCTTCCCTTCCCTTCCCTTCCCTTCCCTTCCCTTCCCTTCCCTTCCCTTTTCCCCATTTTTCCCTATTTTCCCCTTCCCTTTCTCTTTCCCTTATATTTTTTTCTCCTTTTGCTCTTGTTGTTGTGCATCTTGTTTCACAGCTTCAAGATTTCACACTACCATCTTAGAAATTATTTATTTTTTGTTAACAAATCCTAATTCCTCCTGTCATTACTTGTCTTAATGGAAGTAGCATGAAGACAGGGAAGAAGTATATAACTCTGAGTTCAGCGGCGGTGTTGGCAGCACTGCGAACCCACTCTTCACTTATTGTGGGTTATTCCGTCGTGGAGTCTCTCATTCATTTTACCACAGATCCCTAACCACTCACAACGCCTCTAAGGTCGGTGTATGGGTCCTCCCTCCACTCTGTGAAGTCAAAACTTACCTTTAATTCTGCACTTCCAGAACCCTCAGCACAGCAAAGTCCAGGTCCAAGCACACCAGCTACATTGCTACAGGTGCTGCCCTTAGCTTGCATTAGATAGGTAAGATGGAGCAGGCAGGAAGAATAACACCCACCCTTGCCCTTTCAGCTGCTCACAGCTGAATGTAAGCACTACTCATAGAAACAACTGGTTGTTTTGGATGCCTCTCATCATGCATCATTATAACCTAAGAGTACACAAAGAACCAGCTTCTCCACAAGGATGTTTCTTCCAGTTGAGGAACTGCAACTTCTTCAACCTCAGGGCTTGGTTTTGACTAACCATAGTATGAGCGGGTCTGATTTTCAGAAGGTGAGAGCTGAGTGTGCTCTGGAAATTGAAGTCCTTTGAAGTACTGCAAAATTAGCATCCAAGTTCTTGGTCATTTTTATTGTTCCCTGAAGATGGATTTGAATTTGACAAGATGCTGCCAGGAATGTGGCTATGAGCTTAACTGGAAAAAAAAAGAGGAGTTGCTTCTACTGAAAAGGCTTATTTTTCATTGAGAAATGAGGAGTTTTGTACAAAAATTATCATTCTCAATCAAAAGCAAGAGAGGGAAGGAAGACGAGAGTGAATATTCCAGTTTCCTAATAAAAAATGTTAGAAGTTACAATCTGATATGATTTTATGAGGAAAGCAGAAATTGCCTGCAAAAACATTCTCTGAGTCAAAATGGTGCATGGATGCAGAAGGCAGAAGCATATCTGACAGAAAACATTCTTTCACTGCAAGCTTATGTTCTGAAAGCACACTTTCCAAGCAGACCTTGGTGAACCAGCCCATGTCTCGCTGAGCTAGGAAACAGGACCCAATTTTAACAGCTTGCCTCTTGGTTGAGCCATAGCGTCACAGAATCATGGAATCGTTTGAGTTGAAAGGGACCCTTGAAGGCCATCTGATCCCACTCCCTGCAGTGAACAGGGACACCCACAGCTCCATCAGTGCTCACAGCCCCATCCAGCCTGACCTTGGCTGTCTCCAACCCAAGGACACCCACCACCTCTCTGGGCAACTTGTTCCAGTGCCTCACAACTGTCTTTAACCCTACTGCCATCTTGGCACAGCTCTAAACCAATTCACCATCCTTTGTAAGACACTGGCACAACCGTAGCATGGCTCCACCACCTTGGGATGCTTGCAAACACCTTCCATTCATGACGGGGCAGCGGTGGGAAGCCTGGTTGAATCATTTCCATTAAGCCATCAAACTGGCACTCGGCCTACACAAACTGAGCTGGTATCTCACTTTCCTGACAGCAGCTCCGAGCCAAGACGCGTTTGGCTCGCAATCAAAGCCCTTGTGCTGCTAGCACTATCTGCAAAGCAGTCGCTCCCAGCAGCCCCGACGGCTTCATGACCTAACTCAGTCAAATGGGCCAAGAAAGCATTATCGGCGCTGTTTCTCGGCAGGGTGACAGTCTCAGAGAGGGAAGGAGCTGCTTTCATCATGAGACGGCAAGTCCCGCTGGCTTGGCCAAAGAGTGCTTTTCTTCTGGCTCACTTAGGCATGCAGTGTTTCACAACGTGAATGCTGGAAAGGGGATAAGAGGGAGTCACATTATTTTTTCACCACGCAAAACCCTTTTCTTGTCCTCGCAAAACGTATTCCTTTTCTTTCTCGATTTCTCTCTTTCTGGTTGGTTGGCTTTTCTTTTTCTGGTTGTTTATTTTTGGTTTTGTTTATTTGTACTTCCCTTAGTTGCTTCAAGATCAAAAGTACTTTTTTTCTTTCTCTTCTTCCTTTTTTTTTTTTTTTTTTAATTATTCGAACACGCAGCCACTCTATACTTGACATTTACTTCTACTTTTCAAAGGGAAAGCAGAACTGCTGCATGATTTCACTCACAAGAGCAGTGGGATGGTGCACACGGAGGGCACGCTGTCCAGCCACCTTGCAGCAGGCGCATGCCCAGCTCCTCTCGTGTTGGAGAAGCTGAGATAACACCTGCTTTCTCATGGAGGCAGCAAGTGGATGGATGCACTGCTAATGCCAAATGCTCTGAGATCCCTCAAAGGGAAGCTCCCAGCCGTGCAAGCTATTTTAAGACTTCAAAGCCTTTCGACCGGCCATGCTTTTCCCCTCATGTAGGAAAGAGCACGGCTCTGCTGAAACTTCTCCTGCACCTCCAAGTTCCCCCTCGCAACTGCTCACGGATTTGGTTTGCAAAGCTGCATTTCCCTCCTCGCACCCCTCCCACGCTGACCCTCCACATCCCTCATTGCCCGCCAGTCTCCAGCGGGTCCTGCCCAGACGCAGCACCGGAGCTGCCCCAGAGACGTCTTATCTGCCGATGACAAAGGGCCAGTCTGGCTCTCTTGCTGGTGGCATTATTTGAAAAGGTCACACGGAGACAGTGGCTTGACAGTCTGTTTTGAAAAACGCTATGTATAGCCTGTCCGTGGCTCTTGGTGCATTCATTAGCCTGCCTACAAGCTAAAAGCTTTCCACGGCAAAGCGTCTCTTTTTGGTTTTGCTCTTTTTCCTCTTCTTTTTCTTCTTTTTCTTTATCCTCTTCATTTCTTTTTCATTTTCCTTTTCTTTTTCCTTTTTTTTTCTTTTTCCTTTTATTTTTCTTCTTTTTCCTTTTCTTCTTCTTTGTCCTTTTATTTTTCCTCTTATTTTTCCTCTTCCTTTTTCTTTTTCTTTTTCTTTTTCTTTTTCTTTTTCTTTTTCTTTTTCTTTTTCTTTTTCTTTTTCTTTTTCTTTTTCCTTTCCTTTTTCCTTTCCTTTCCTTTCCTTTCCTTTCCTTTCCTTTCCTTTCCTTTCCTTTCCTTTCCTTTCCTTTCCTTTTCCTTTTCCTTTTTCTCTTTCTCTTTCTTCTTTTTCTTCTTTTTCTTTTTCTTTTTCTTTTTCTTTTTCTTTTTCTTTTTCTTTTTCTTTTTCTTTTTCTTTTTCTTTTTCTTTTTCTTTTTCTTTTTCTTTCCTCTTCTTTTCCTTTTTCTTTTTCCTCTTCTTTTTCTTATTCCTCTTCTTTTTCCTCTTCTTTCTTTTTTCCTCTTCTTTTTCTTTTTTTTCCCTCTTTCTTCTTTTTCCTCTTCTTTCTTCTTTTTCCTCTTCTTCTCTTTTTCCTTTTCATGTTCTTTTTATCCCTCTTTTTTTTTTTTGTTTGTTTGTTATTTTGCTTATTCCTTGCCCTTTTCTCTTTCCCTTCTCTTTTCCCTTTTCCTTTCCTTCTTGTTTTTCTACCACGTTTTGGTTCAGTGATTGTGTTTGTGCATGTATGCCAATCACCTTCATAGGTTTTGCTCTGCCCCAAAATAGCTGCTCGTTTCTGCTTCAGCAGCTGCGAGCACACATGAAAGGTCACACAGCCTCTCCACGAGCAGCACCAGCACAACCCAGGATGCACATGTAGCAGCTCCGCTCCCATACAGAGATCCCCCAGCCCACGGAGATCCTCCCTCAGCAGCCTCATGCACACATGCAGTGCCATGCACAGTACAGCTTGTGTGCAACAGAGAGCAGAAATTCATTTGGCTCTGCCCAAAACATGTTTCAGACCAACACGGATGTAGTTAAAGTATAGTGTCAGGGTAGGGGATGGGGACACAGTCCTGCTCACAGCCTTGGCTCGAGTGGCTTGCAAGAGAAATTGGAGACACAGAGCATTGATTTTGGGGTCTGGAGAGAGGAAATGCTGAAGCAACCACTGCCCTCACGGGAATTGTAGCTGAGCCAAAGTGAGCAGCTGGGTGCTGGAGCTGAAGACAGCAGCATGACTTACATGTGGTGACACATCTGCAAGAAACGGCACGTAAAAGGGATGGAGAGATATGGGCTGAGCTGAGAGTGTTTGGAGGGGGAGTCAGACCCTTGCAGTGGGCTCCACTAGCAGGAACTGAGATGTCTCCGTATCTTCTCTAGACAAGAAAACCTCTTTTTGAATCAAAATCCCTTGGCAATGTTGCCACAGCGGATTTAATTTACTGTCATATAGAACCGAGGCCAAGCACTGATGGATTATTTATGATTTTTCTTATTCCACACAAACATTTTCTCCTTGTTGACACGCTGGGTTTTGTGTATGTGGGGATCTAGAGTGCTTTAAAAAGAGAAGCACAGGAAACATGGGTGAAAAAGCATTAGGTCTGAGCAGAGGTTGTGGCTGGCAGGAAAGATGGGCTGGGGGAAGTCTTGGCTTTGGGATCATGGGAGCAAGGGGAGAAGTGCCCCACTGCACCGCTGAGTGTGTATCACCCCCCAGTAAAGAGCTGAATTCGATATGCTGCTTCTTCTTGTAGATGACATCATTGTGATTGCACTGTACGACTTTGCTGCTTCAAGTGACCGTGATCTGGAACTGGTCAAGGGGGAGAAACTCCAGATCCTCTCCAAGTAAGGGATGCTCAAAGCTGAGCATGGCCAGGCTGGGAAAGGTGGGGACTTTGGGATCAGACATGAATTTGCTGCTCAGCAGAGCTGTGGAGATGTGGAAGGTGACACCATCTTGCTTTCCTGGGGTTACAGGCACTTTGGGGTCAGGTTGTGTCCGTGCCTGGCTGCTGCTGGGACCTTCCCCCCTGCCAGTTCACATGGGTACAGAAGTTGTATGAGTAACATCCCTAACGCAGCCCATTGCATATTTTGTGCTGATCGTGCTTTTGCAAAGGATGTGGGTTGGGTGTAGTCAGAGGAAAGGACAGAGTTGAGCCAGGGAGATGAATGATTTCATTTCATCATCTTCTAAAACTCACGAGAGAAGAGGCCAGCTGTTCATCTACCCAACCCATAATAGGGCAGGAGTGAGTTTTGGTCCCATTTAGCCTTGGAGGGCTGCTCTGTCCTTGGCTGTCCTGTGAGGTGGCCTGCAGAAGGGACAGAATAGACACATGGAGCATGGAGCCAATGGTCCCACTGGAGGGGGGTGGCTTTTTGTCATGGCTGGTGCTTGAGTGGGACAGCAGTGCTGGTGGCTGGTAGATAAAGATAGAAGCAGAATGGAGGAGTCTCCATGTCCCTGTGCAAGCGACAAAATGAAGTGATGGTGACCTTGATGTCCCACGTCTCCCTTTTGGTGCACAGCAGAGGTTTGGGTCTATGCTTCCTCTACATCAGTGGAATGAAGCTGTCACCTTGAGAAGCCACTGACAGGCCACACGCTGCTTTGCTCAGCAACCTCCAACCAAGTGGTGGTCCTAGGAGAACGAGAGGGACCTCACAGATTAACATCTCCCCTAAGGAGTGCTCAGAACCCCATAAACCGTGTTGTCCCCTAATCCTTACCCATTTGTGAAACCTCCTCTGGGCACTGACACTTTTTCTTCTTGCTTTGCAGTGAGGGGGACTGGTGGCTGGCCAAATCCCTCCGCAGTGGGAAGAAAGGCTATATCCCCAGCAACTTCGTCGCACTAGTAGACAGCCTGGAACAGGAAAAGTAAGTGCACAAGCTGATGAGGAGTGAAGGTTGATGCAGGGCTTTCCTTCCCAAAACAGCATCCTGACACCAGTTGTTGCTTTAGCCCAGATGTAGGCTTCGTGGCCAGCACCCTGCAAAGAAAGATTTGATCCAATAAGGTTTTTGTATCAAAACAGAAGAAGGAGAGGTTTTTTCCCCATTTTTTATCCTCCTCGATGGTATTCAGTTACAGAGGATTAGCCCCAGTAATCCCTCTTGGGATCCACCTTGGCAATCGCCTCTTGGAGAGACCCAGCCATGACTGAGTTCAGCATGTGGAAATGGGATCAAGGCATAGATGCTCTCTGTATCCAAGGGATATGTTTTAATGGCAGTTAGCACCTCCAGCCCGTGTATCTGATTCACACATGGCCTTTCTGGGCTTCCTGATCTGCCAGGTGAGCTGTGGGTCCCTGCTCTGGCTGGGCTTGTGATAGCAAAGCTGGAACAAACTCTGCTCTCTGCTTTGCTTGAACTGCTAGGCAGTGAAACAAGCCGAAAGTGACAGAAATCTGCTGTTTATATACCAAAACCAGCTCATTACTGCCACTTTCCAGCAAATTAAAACCTATTTACTGATAAAAATAACCCTCCATTTCAGCGTGTAATAGTAAAAAACCAAACCAACTGGAAAGAATGTCCTTTTTCTTATTCTGAGCTTTTCCTTTTCCGAAACGGTTTTACCTTTTCTGTCTCCCAGGTGGTTTTTTAAAACTCTGAGCAGAAAAGATGCTGAACGGCTGCTGTTGTCTTCTGGTAACAAAATCGGCTCCTTCCTTGTTCGAGAGAGTGAGACCAGCGCAGGTGAGATCCACAGAGCAACTGCTGGGCATGGGCACAGCTTGGAGGACCTTCCAGACCTGAGCTGCGTGGTTCAGCAGTGCCAGTGTTGGAGTTTGCTGTGGGACAGAACCACGCTTTCCAGGCTCAGCAGGGCTGCAGGAGATGTCCTCATGATGCTCCTCATGTAGATCAGGCTGTGGTGAGGGTGGTTTCTATCACCACAGCTCGTGGCAGAGATGAAGGAACAGAGATAAGCAGCAAAGACTTTCCAAAACAATGTTTTAGAGGTGGTTTTTTTTTTTGCCTTTTCTCCCTAAGGAAATATTACCCTCTTTTTTTTTTTTTTGCCTTTTCCTTTTATTTATTTAGTTAGTTAGTGTTTAAATGTTGATTCTTCTACACTCTTAGGCAGTGGATATTGTTGTTAACTAATACTTAACACAGGGAAGTGGTGGGGTCACCGTCCCTGGAGGTGTTCCAGAGCTGTGGGTATGTGGCACTGAGGGACGTGGGCAGTGGGCACGGTGGGGCTGGGCTGCAGTTGGACTGGATGACCTTAGAGGTCTTTTCCACATGGTTCTGTGATTCTGTGGTTTAATGGGGCTTGATCTGGTTGCCTAAACATGGACATCTCAGAGCTATCCAGATGCTCCATAAGATATAGTTTTGCAACATACCTGCCAGGCCCATGCAGATGTGCAATAACACCTCACAGGCACGTGATACCCATGTTTAGGGGACTAAACAGCCCTTGGTATGATCTGAAGCAGAATCCTTTGCACCTTCAGTGCTTTTCCCATACCAAACTTGCTACTCTTTAAACAGAAAGGAGCTGAGAGCCCCTGTGGGATGCTCCCAAACCCAGGACAGGAGGATCTGAGACTTAGGACAAGATTTGGTGGTGCCCACACTGCTCTGAGCTGGTGTCCAGCACAGATGGGGACCTGTTTGCATGTCAGCCCAGGTTTGTGCTGGGAATTGATGCAGGACTGTAGGACAAGGAAAGTCCCTGTGGCTGAGAGGCAGTAACCCCTTTTGGCCATCCTAATTATCGATAGGGAAGATGAGGCTCCTGCCATCCACGTGGCTCCACGTAATATTTTAAATGTTCTGCTCTCTTTGAGAGAAGAGAGAACAGATGCTTTCCAGCTCCTGTGCTTTGCCTTTACACTGCTTCTCCCAGGGGAACAAGAACCAACCACAGTGAATGACAGGGAAAGCTCCATGGCACTCAGTCCAGCAAACCAAACTCTGGCTTTGGGTGAAATGCAATCATTAGCTTTAATGACAGGATAAGGATTAGCCTGGAAGTAGGCAGGTGATAGGTTGGCCCGGAGGATGCCTGGAGCCCCTGTCAGTGCTGCATGCTGCACATCAGTGCTCTGACAGATAGAGGGGGTTTAAAAGGTCCATGGGGTCTGGAGAGCAGGTCCTGCAGGAGAGCAGATATTTTGGGTGCAACCGTACTGACAAATAGATCTCTGCTGGCTTGCAGCCCCCAGGCACCCGTACGCACACGTTAGTCATTAATTCCTGCTCTCCCTTCTGCAGGGCTGTGTGTCGTCACTGCAGATGGGCTCACGTTTGGCTCCTTCCTTTTGCAGACCTTGCCCTGCAGAAACCTCTACATGCCCCAAGCCGTGTCCATGCATGCTATTCGCTCTTGGATTCATGCCCTATAAGCCCAAATTTGATGAGCTATAGCCTGGCCTGTGCATTGTTTCAGTCACCGTGAAATTAAAATAACATCACCAGCAGCCACAGCAACGATAATAGAAGTAATAATAATAATAACAATGACAATAATAATATTTCATGAATGTGGTTAATCCATTCTAGCCAGACTTATGCTAAGCACTGCGGACACAGGCCCTATAGCATGACCTCTCTGCACCAACAAGAACCATACATCTCTCTCTGGGAAAGACACTCTTAGCTGTGTAGTTGTAGCCCTTAATCAACAAGACATGGGCTGTAAAAAATGAGCCATTCTTTGGCCCTTTGCTGGAACGTTTTGTTGTACTGTTGAGGACAATGCAGGGCTCATAATGCCCAAGTGGTGTGCTTCCAGTCTTGGGGTTCCCTTGCTCTGCATATAAACCAGCAGGTCTTCCATGAAGATTATGTGACCGTATTTCATAGCTTGGAACATAATTCATCCCAAAGCAACATGGAAAACTCATAGACTCTCCCAGATCCTGCTTGTCAAGACTCATAATCAACAGCAATAGAGCAAATGTCCACAGAAGTGATTTCCTATTGTTACTTCTTTTAAATTATCAGCACAAGGAATGTTTCCAGATGTAGTGCAGGAAACTGCAGTGAGAACTGGTGCTGTGATGGAGAAACACCAGCCAGGCAACATTACGTGCTGGCAAACTTTCCCCTCGCGTGGAGGATTAGGGTTTCACAGTCAGCGTGGAATGCCCCACTTCTGCTTATGATCCTATATGACAGATACATGCTTTTTAATGTATATAGCCTTGCCTTTTCAGATGTTAAAAAGGCAGCCTATCAACCCGGTTGACGTACTGGACTCTTAACAGCCCAGCAGGCTTATAACAACTTACTCCGGAAATACGACCCAGACAAAGGGGGAAAAAAAGTAATGTTGCTGAGCTGTATTGAAATTTACCCTGACATAAGCGTGAAGTTGCTGCAACATCTTGTTCTGGTTGTTTTGGTTTCTTTCTGTGAGGAAAAAAAAGAAATATATATATATATAAATCCATGGGTTGGATTATAACCCCATTATAAGGAGAAAACAGACCAGAGTGGGATTGGGGTTTGGGCTATAGGCTATGGGGAAAGACAGGGACACGGAGACCTTGGATAACACTGAGAAGGGACAGATTTCTTGACCTTATTTCTCCCGTGAACCAATATTCTGGTTGTACTGATGTGTTCTTTCCACAGACTGGCAGGTCTGCAGTCACTTGCTTTGTCCAGATGAGATCATAGAATCATAGAATCATAGAATCACTAAGGTTGGAAAAGACCCACAGGATCATCCAGTCCAACCATCCACCCATCACCAATGGTTCTCACTAAACCATGTCCCTCAACACAACATCCAAACATTCCTTGAACACCTCCAGGGTCGGTGACTCCACCACCTCTCTGGGCAGCCCGTTCCAGTGCCTGACCACCCTTTCAGAGCAGTAGTATTTCCTAACGTCCAGCCTGAACCTTCCCTGGCGCAGCTTGAAGCCATTAATAATAGATGGTATGGTTGAGAGAACTCAGATGAAAAAGGGAAGCTGTGGAAAGACCATAATGACCTAAAAAGATGTGTTTTTGATGACACTGTGGTTTCCACAGGGCTGTTGGTCACCGCATAGGCAAGTCTTACCCAACCAAGCCTCAACAGGCCCAATCAAACTCTAGTGAAACCTCACCCTCTTCACATGCCTTGGAGAGATGGAAATTAGCAGTTTTGGAGCCTACGAGAAGGAATCAGCAAGGGCTGGGAGAAGTGCCTACAGCTGCAGATAGCTGAGAAAAGAGGGTGGCTGGTCCCTGGGTTGCTGCTCGTCCTCACAGTTTTTTCTCTTGCTTGCCCTCCAGGTGCCTATTCCTTGTCTGTGAGAGACAGCGATTCTGCTCATGGGGACATCATCAAACACTACAGGATCCGCTCCTTAGATGGTGGAGGTTATTACATCTCCCCAAGGACGACTTTTGCCACCCTGCCAGAGCTAATCCATCATTATAGCCGTAAGTTGCTTTCCTTCCCTACTGACTCCTAGCAGGAGGTGGGCAGAGGGAGGGTGGGCTTGCTAGCCACCACTGTTACTCCATCCACTCTTATGAGCAAGATACTCTCCTCCAAACTGGGCTCCCATGCCCTGTCTTTTGTCCTTGGGCATTGTGAGGGTGAGCTCTGCCTGCCGCCCTGTAACTGGGGAGTCACCAAGAGAACTGAGCACTGAAGGGGAGGAGGAATGCCTGGGAAGGTTTGGGACTTACTAAACAGAATACTCTCCTTTATGACTCTTTTTGAGCCTCTTCCTTTCATTGGATCCATTTTGGCTGCACTGATCCCTGTGGCTGAAACATCGTGGGGTTATGGAGTTGTCCCATGAGCTGGCCTTTTCCTCTTCAAGGAGGAGCAGGTTAGTTCTGGGGCTGAAAGCTTGCTGTTGAACTGTCCATTGAACGGTCTTATGGTTTTTGCTCACACAGAGAGGGGAGATGGTCTGTGCCAGAGGCTCATGGCTCCCTGCACGTCCCTAGCTCCCCAGAGACCCTGGGCACAGGATGAGTGGGAGATCCCACGGGAGTCTCTGAAACTTGTGAAGAAGCTTGGCAGTGGGCAGTTTGGGGAAGTGTGGATGGGTAAGTACAGTGACCCCATTCCAGGAAAGAAATGTATAAACAGAGGAGACAGAAAACCCTCTTTTCTGAAGACAAGGCTGGTCTGGGCATGGGGATCCTGAAGTATAAACAGCTACTTTGTGGGTACACCTGCAGCAGTAGATGCTGTACTCTTGGGAAGGACCAGACAGGTTGTACTTGCATGGTTCAGAATGGGCTTCATAGGGTAGATGTGATTGATATGCCTCTCCAATCTCCTCCTATACCTGCTGGTTGCTCAGAGCCTACTGGTCTGAGATTTACTCCTCCCTTTTGCTGGGAGGTTGAAAACTGTTGCTGTGGTTTTCTGCTCTCTGCTTCACAAGTTCTTCTCCTTACATGGCCCAGCAGAGGCTACAGAGAGGCCAGAATTCCTCAGTGCATCATTATCTCCCTACAGGCTACTACAAGAACAACTTCAAGGTGGCTGTGAAGACCATGAAGGAGGGCAGCATGGATCCCAATGCCTTCTTGGCAGAAGCAAACTTGATGAAGAAGCTCCAGCATAATAAGCTGGTCCGGCTTTATGCTGTAGTCACAAAGCAGCCAATTTACATCGTGACGGAGTACATGGCCAATGGTAAGGAGCCTTACCAAATGCTTTTGTTGGATTTCTTGCAAAATCAGGTCAATGAGCTGACTGGTACTCCCGTGTGTAATGGGTGGACATTGTACCAAACTGACAAGAAAAGCAATAAATGATCTAGGAGGCTGTTTCTGGAAAAGAAAGGGACTCTCTGAGTGATTAAATACGTGGTTGCATATTTCATAAGCCACTTCACAAAACGGTGGCACTCCATTTGAAGAGTATTTAAAGTTCTGATCTCCCCCATTCCCATTGGAAGTGCAGAGGTTTGTTCTTCTCATGTCCTTCTGCCCCTCTTGACCATGAGGCACTGAGTGAAGAAATGTCCAACGCTTTGCAGAGGTGTGTGCAGGGAAGAACTTGGCTGCCTTTCAGAACGCTTTCAGAAGGTGCTGCAGGGGACACCCATTGCCTTCCCTTGGATTCTCTCCAGGATGTGGGCAGATTTGTTGCCTGTTCAGAGGAGCACCAGAGAAAGCAAATAATGCACGGACATATCCAGAAGACTCACCGCAGTCTCTTCTCTTTTGCAGGATGCTTGCTGGATTATTTGAAGACAGAGGAAGGAAGCCAACTGAGTCTCCCCAAACTCATTGATATGTCTGCTCAGGTTAGTGATCAGCCATTGGCAATGAACTGGAGGCCATCATTTGCTTTTGTCCCAGTGAAATTCTTGCAAGTTTGAAGTAAGTCTGTGCCAGCATCGAGTGTCACAGAAGAAAACAGCACCTCCTGGTATGCTGACTGAGGGTCCTCTCTCAGCCCTCATCTCAATGTGCATGTCACATCAGCAATGCTCTGCTGGCCCTTGGGCAGCCTTGGGGGAACTTCATGCAGTGCTGGAGGACTTTTTTTTTTTTGCTTATTTTTTATTGCTATAATTTTGCTTGTTTGTTTTTGGTTTGTTTTGTTTTTATGTCTTACTGAGCAGGAAGAAGGTCGTTTCTCTTACGACCAAAAGGAAAAGAAAGCTCAACAAAGAGACTTTCACTGTAGAGACGTGCTGGCTTTCCTCAGTTCTTCCCTCCTGATGATGGGGCATAAAAGATGTTGTGCTCCTCAAAACTGCAAATACCATTCCTTATGAGAACTAATTTTTGCCTTTATAGGGTTTTGTCCTTCTAAGCATCCCCAGGCTGTAAATATGAATAGTTATAGACCCATCTGCAGCCCCCTTATTTAGTATTTTTCCCTCAGGTTCTTCCTTCCTTCTCTCATTCACTTTTCCCTTCCCTACTTCTCTCCTTTCCTTTTTTCATTCTTTTATTTGATCTCTTGAAAGATATTGTCTGTGGTTTGTTTTGCACATCTGATGATAAGCACAATGATCCAAATCCATCGCTATTAGAGAACCATTGGATTTGACAGGAGATTTACACCTCAGAATGTGGCTCAATGGAGAGCAATACTGAACATGTGGAATGACAGAGCATTTCCAGGCAATAGACTTGCCTGGCCCCAGCACCAGGGTTGAATCATAGAATGAATCATAGAATGAATCATAGAATGGCCTGGGTTGAAAAGGACCACAACGACCATCTAGTTTCAACCCCCCTGCTATGTGCAGAGCTGCCAACCACCAGACCAGGCTGCCCAGAGCCACATTCAGCCTGGCCTTGAATGCCTCCAGGGATGGGGCATCCACAGCCTCCTTGGGCAACCTGCTCCAGTGCGTCACCACCCTCTGGGTGAAAAACTTCCTCCTAAGATCTAACCTAAAGACCTCCCCTGTCTCACTTTAAAACCATTCCCCCTTGTCCTATCACTATCCACCCCTGTGAACAGCCGTTCCCCCTCCTGTTTATACGCTCCCTTCAAGTACTGGAAGGCTGCAGTGACGTCTCTCCAGAGCCTTCTCTTCTCCAAGCTAAACAATCCCAGTTCCCTCAACCTTTCCTCATAGGAGAGGTGCTGCAGCCCTCTGATCATCTTAGTGGCCCTCCTGTGGACCTGCTCCAAGAGCTCCACGTCCTTCCTGTACTGGGGGCCCCAGGCCTGGACGCAGTACTCCAGATGGGGCCAATAGGATGTTGTATATGTTGTATATGGAGTTGTATCAGTCTGACAACACAGAGGTTGCAGGCGACCCTGAGAGAGACCTTTTCCAATGCAACTTCCAGAGTCGAGCACCCAAACATCCCTCTGAGCTCAGGGTTTGAGCCCTGAATGTGACCTGGTGGTCTGAGCTGCCCAGAAACTCATCCACTGCAGTGGTGAAAGCTGAACAGTCCTCATATATTTGGCACTGACACTGGGGTTCAGCAAGTAAGTGCGGATGTCCCTTCTCCACGGGCACATGGAAGCACCTTTCTGGGAACCTCTCCACACTCTTTGCAGGACCCTGAACTGCCCATGGCTTCCAGGATCAGGACAGCAAAAACCCACACATCTGAGCAATGTGATGCCCCACATGAGCCGCCTGAACTGTGAGAAGATTTTTCTGCCCATCCTTCAGTGCTGTGGGTGTCAGTTCAAAGATTTCATCATTCCCTTCCCTCCTTGGCTGGCTGCAGACACTCAGTAGCTCTGAGATGAGAAGGAGGAGGAGGAGGAGGAGGAAGAGGAAGAGGGCAGTCTCTTGAGATATTTTGCAGTCTGTGACTATCTGTGGTGTTGGGATGACAGCATGACCCAACAGGCATCCAGCCTCATCAAACGTGATTTTGGATCCACTAGCATCTGTTGGGGCTAAAATTAGAAAGTACTGGGCTGATGCATTTGATCCTGTGGTCACTCTTCAGATTGAAAGCTCGAAAGATCTCTGGGCTGGAACGAGCCTATCACAGGGTCCTATCTCATTAGATCAGGAGAGGAAATGACATCAGTTCTTCCATTTTCCACTACAGAAGGCAGCACATGCACAGAAGGGGTGTTGATACAGGTTAGAAACGCAGCATTGGAAAGTATGTGTTAGTATCCTGTTTGAAACCACATGTAAGTCGAGATGCTGATGTGAATCTGTATGGGGTGGAAAATTGCTCTGCCATCACCCACAGGCGTTTAAAAGCTTTAATATGTGCTAACCATTATTAGCAGTGCTGCGTGCATCCACTCATCCTGAAAAATGCCTGGCCCAAATCTGGACTTGGCTGATACAGCAGCTTTGGAATCCCACGTCACATCATCCAGCACTCAGTGGTAAAAGATGGCTGTCCTCATTTATAGGGGTTCATCACACACCAGATATGTCCCCAGGACTGCTCCAACGAGCTAAACACTGCAGGATGATCTCAGGAGCAAGAGCCTCCCAAAGTATGGAGGTGACTGAAGAAGGCAATGTGTGCCCAGGACAAGGAATCTGCATAGGGACATACCCTCTATGTCAGTCATATTGCTATACATATCTGGGTTTTCTGCTCTATTGCATCCCATGGAAATCTGAGGGCAGCTACATTGTGTCCTTAGTTCCTACTCTGGATCCAACCCAAAGGATGAAAACATGAGTCTCATCTGTATTGTGGAAGGCTCTCTGGGGGTCTTCTCCCCACTCTAAAGCAGATCTGCTTGGGAGAACAGAAGGTTGCTGAAGAGCCTCTGATTGTCCTGGATCTGGACTTCAGCACTGTGACTGAGAGACAGACAAGCTCTCTGAGTGTTGGGTTTTTTTTAATTCTTTTTTTTTTATTATTCACTTATTTAATCTGTAGTATTGATGATTAAAATCCCAACTAGAAGGGATAGTCTTGTGGCAGAAACCAGGAATCCAGTGATGTGGCTTCAGGTTAGCTTCAACTTTCTGCAGCTCACTACAGACACGACTCAAAGCCACAACTTCTGAGTGAAACAGAGAGTGATGCTTCTGCTCTGCTTGACTTGGCTGTTCAAAGTTTTGAGAGACTGGATGAATGCTGGTAGAGCTGCACATATGCATAGATATGTGGGTAATATCTGTGTATGTGCAGATGTTTCTGTCTACCTGTTTATCTACCAGTCTATGGATCTATCTGATCATCAATCCACCCATCCACCCATCCACCAATCCATCCACCCAGCCACCCACCCATCCACCCACCCACCCATCCACCCACGCATCCATCCTTTCATCCATCCATCCATCCATCCATCCATCCATCCATCCTTTCACCCATCCATCCATCCACCCATCTATCCACCCATCCATCCGTCCATCCACCCACCCACCCATCCACCCATCCATCCATCCTTTCATCCATCCATCCATCCATCCATCCATCCATCCATCCATCCATCCACCCACCAATCCATCCATCCATCCATCCATCCATCCATCCATCCATCCACCCATCCACCCATCCATCCATCCATCCACCAATCCATCCTTTCATCCATCCATCCATCCACCCATCTATCCATCCATCCACCCATCCACCCATCCATCCATCCACCCACTCATCCATCCTTTCATCCATCCATCCATCCACCCATCTATCCATCCACCCATCCACCCACCCATCCATCCATCCATCCATCCATCCATCCATCCATCCATCCATCCACCCATGCATCCATCCATTCATCCATCCATCCATCCACCCATCTATCCATCCATCCACCCATCCACCCGCCCATCCATCCATCCATCCATCCATCCATCCATCCACCTACCCACCCACCCATCCACCCATGCATCCATCCATTCATCCATCCATCCATCCACCCATCTATCCATCCATCCACCCATCCACCCGCCCATCCATCCATCCATCCATCCACCCATCTATCCATCCATCCATCCATCCACCCACCCACCCATCCATCCATCCACTCACCCATCCATCCTTTCATCCATCCATCCTTTCATCCATCCATCCTTTCACCCATCCATCCATCCATCCATCCAAGGATGGAGTCCTATGCACATGGAGGCATTTCGGCAACCCCAAATGCCATAGGGGTTCCCATGGTCCATGGGAAGGTGACACCTGAAGATGGGCTCTTTTCTCCTTCCCTAGGTGGCAGAGGGAATGGCATACATTGAGAGAATGAACTCCATCCACCGCGACTTGAGAGCTGCCAACATCCTCGTCTCAGAGACGCTCTGCTGCAAAATTGCTGATTTTGGCTTGGCCAGGATCATCGAGGATGAATACTTGGCACAAGAAGGTGAGTGTCATTCCCAGCATTGCCTCACTGTCACATTTCCCTTATCTCCAGTCCTCTTACTGTGTAGTCATGCCAAGACATGAGGCATCCAAGGGCTGGGCTGGGACCAGAGTCCCCATTTCTGCCCTTGTCAGTACCCAGGCAGCAGACACAGAAAGCACCGGGCTCCCAGGGGAGGCAGCAGCACTTGGGAACATAAATAAACAAATGAGGTTTGCAGGTGGAAATGGGGAAAAAGGCCCTTGGGCACTGTTTGGAGGAGTGCTGCTGAATATCAGGTTGCATTCCTAGAGAAATCTGACCTCTACTAATGAAGCCTGCTGCCTGTACCTACATGTGAGCAGTGAGTGAGCCCAAAGGGAAGGAAATGGCAGTGTAATTCAGTCACTGCATTGCAGAGGGGAGCTGGAGCCATAAACCTGGACATAGGGGAAGCTGGCAGATGTCCCAAGCAAGCAAATCCCAGAGCAAGTCCTGTGCATCAGGACGTGTGTGTGTTTCTGAGCACATACATGACAGAAAATCATTAAAGCTGGAATAGCTTTGATTCTACTGGGGAAATGACAAAGAGATGCAAATTGTTGTCAGGTAGAAATAACCTTTTAATGAAAGCAACTATTGCTTTCCTCTGGCCACTTCTTCATGACTTGATAATACCTTCAATAAGTCACACTGCAGCTCCTCAGTGGAGCCAACAGCAAGCAAAACCCAGGGCTCAGCTTTTGGGGAATGCCTTGCCCATGCCCATGGGCACCTTCACATCCTATATTTCCCTTTGCTTCCACTGAGCAGGAGCCAAATTCCCGATCAAATGGACAGCACCGGAAGCCATTAACTTTGGAGTTTTCACCATCAAGTCTGACGTGTGGTCTTTTGGGATCCTCTTAACTGAAATCATAACCTACGGCAGGATCCCTTATCCAGGTACGGTGAATAAGGGATGAGCACACATCAGCTTCAAAGCATCAACTGATGGCTTCAGTGCATCTAGTGATGGCTTTAAAGTATCTGCTGGTGCCTTCAAAGAACCTAGTGGTGTCTTCAAAGCATCTACTGATGGCTTCAAGGAATCTAGTGATGGCTTCATAGCACCTCATGAGGCCTTCAGGTGCTTTATGCCTGGAGACAATGCAGACGGGTACTTCCAATCCAGCCAAAGCCTGCAGAAGGGAGTTGGGGATGGGGTGTTTGGATGGATGAGGGACTGCAGGTAGGGGTGATGCTCAAATGTAGCCCAGCAGCTGGTCTTCCCTTGTCCCCACATCCCCACAGTGCTGAATAACCCGTGCTGGGCTGTCTTCTTCTCTAGGGATGACCAACCCTGAGGTGATTCGTAACCTGGAGCAAGGTTACCGCATGCCCTGCCCGGACATGTGTCCAGCTGAGCTCTACAGCATCATCCTGAGATGCTGGCGAAACAAACCCGAGGAGCGCCCGACCTTTGAGTACCTGCAGTCTGTCCTTGAGGACTTTTACACGGCCACAGAGAAGCAGTATGAGGCAGAGCCTCAGCCATAAGCCACTGGCGCCTGGGGACAGAGGAAAGCCACCATCCTTCACAGGTTGGTGATGGCTCTTGTCAGGATCTCCCTTTCTCCCGTGTGCTGCCACAGTGGATTTGGAGATGGGGAGAAAGGAGGGACATGAGGGAAGTGGATGATGTCACAGCCCCCAGCTGCCGTCCCTCTGCCCCCAGGAAGAGGGGAACACTGCCTGGAGGGTGGCACGGGGCTGCATGCAATGCCACTGCCCCCTACACAACACAGGGAGGTGTCCTCTCTGCACCTCCTGGGGTCTCACCAGGCCTCCAAGCTCTGGAGTCATCCCTGCATGGGGTGCCAACCCCGAATCCTTAATAAAGAACTGGAGAGACCATTTGCCATGATTTTATTCCTCTGTCAAGATGGCAGCGTGCTCCTGCATTTCCCATTCCCATTTCCCAGCTCCCTGAGAGGAGGTTGTGCTCTGCTCCCAGGTAACAGCGATAGGAGAAGAGGTGATGGCCTCACATTGTGCCATGGGAGGGTCAGGTTGGATATTAAGAACAATTTCTTCTCCAAAAGAGCAGTGATGCAGTGGCACAGCTGCCCAGGGAGGTGGTGGGGTCACCATCCCTGGGGGGGGCGTTCCAGAAAAGGATGGATGTGGCACTGAGGGACACGGTCTAGAGTGGGCACAGGCATTGGTCGATGGTTGGTTTGGGTGATCTGGTTGATGATTCCAACCTTGATGATTCCGATTCCTCCTCCCAGCCCAGGAAGGGGAGAGGTTCGTGGTGTGGCCACCAGATGTCCCCACTTCCCCGTGAATCTGAGGGCTCCGAGCACAGCGGGGAGGGGGGAAAAATGACACAGAAATGTCCAAAGTAAAACAAAATGGAACAAAATAAAATAAAAATAATAAATAAAATAGAATAGTATCCTCCCTCACTCTTCCTGCTTTGCAAAGCTCTTGGTACCTCACCAGTGATTCATGCTATAGGACATCTCCCCAGGACATGCCCGAGGACTGATGGGTAGGGGTCTACAGGAGACCTACACCCCTCTACCACTGCAACTGCAGCTGGATGGGAAAGCACAGAGGGCAGAAAAGAGCATTAGACACGGATGGTTGGGTGGGGGGGTCCTCCCAGGTGTCCAAACCTGGACATGAAACAACCCCTGGTGTCTCAGCTGTTTCTTTATCACACATATGCTCTGCCACTGCCTTTCACAGCAGAACCACAGGCAGCTTTGCCCCTCATGGAGGAAGATGCAGTTTTGCTGACATCAGAAGTAACCCTCCAAATCAGCATTAGTGGGAGCAGACAACTGTGGTTAGGTTGACCAGTCCAGCAAACCACATCCCACCATCTCCATCTTCACAGTCTTGCTCCTTCTGGGCCTCCTGAGCCCTGTGTGAGCAGACCCTAGCTTGGGATTAAACAGGCTTGGTCCACTTGTTTTTATTAATGATAAGGCATGCTGCAAATAAATACAGCTGAAATAGAAACGACTCCTGTGGATCTTTTATGCTGGAACAAACAGGGAAGGTGAGTTCCAGGGTATCTGCTAAACACTTGTGCATTTCATTATCGCCCAAGGCCAAAGAGTCAAGTATTGTAGCTCAATTTAGAAAGGAACTGGGTATTTTTATGGCCAGTAACAACACGTGGCCAAGCCCAGGGTGAACATAACAAAGTAGAGGCAGAAAGTTGCACTTCCTCTGCACTGGACAGCATGGCCTCTATTATTCATGTGCTGAATTTGTTCCTTGCCACACCTGTGACAAATGGATGGGGCAGACACTCACCTGGCTTCACAGTTCCAGGTGCTTCTGCCACAAAGAGCTGGGGCAGAAACAACTTGCAATGCTTCCTTCCTTAAGGCGAATGGGGCTTGAGTGTCTCCATAGCCCTGAGAGAGACCTTGAGCCCCATGGGCAGCAAAGGTGTTGCAAGTGATTGGGGATCTCACATTCTGTGATCCTTTGCTGATCTTCAGTGCTGGTATTGCTACCCAAACAGCTCACTTACAAGGAGGCAGTGAAGCTTCCCAACAAGAGCATGCTGTTTATTTTGTGCAGGCATAGGGTTCTGCAAGGTGTTTTACAAGATAAGAGGTAATCCTTGCCTTAGACAGAGTATGAGCTCTCTGAATGGCCCAGACAAGGGCTTAAAGAGGTACTTAATGGTATATATTTCACAGGACAACCAGCAGGGTCCTTTCATTTCTTCCCCACGTGCCAACCGGTCTTTGTGAAGACCCTTGCAATGGCCTTTCCATTCCTCATACAGAAAGACCCAGACCTCCATTATCTGTCTGTTCTATTTCTACCCTACACGGTCTTGGTCCCATCACTTCATCCACATCCTTGACCTAAAAATTCCACCTGTGCAGCTAATGCTCTTGTATTGGTGTGGAGGTGTGCATTAACTGCCTGCCTACAAGTGGTTGGAGGCTCTGGATGGAAAGTTTCTGGTGTTTTTCAGTTGTCCACCTTGTAAATGTGGAAATATTCCCCTGGCCAAAGTGTAGCACCTTCTCCAGGTGACAGCTGTGTGCTGGGACGTGTTAGCAAAGTGGAAAGTGCATCTGGAAACTTGGAGCCTGGGCCAGGGCTAAGAAAGACATGGAAAAATCAGCAGGTGCCCAAAGGAGAGGGGTGGGAGCAAGAGAGACAGCAAAGGAGAGCCAGTGGGAGGGCAGTGCTGCATAAGACATATGGAATCAGGTGGCTTCCCTGATGTCTAATAAGCTGCAAGCTCCAGATGAGGCTTTTCCCATAACCCATTCACAGCAAGGTGGATTTTCTGACGTCTGATGAAAGATTAAGCATAGCATACACTGTAGTCTTTCCCAAAAGTCTTTAGGAAGCTGGGTTAAAACCAGAGCAGAGGACAAAAGGAGGTTAGCAGAGGTGGATGAGCAGAAGAGGGAGAAGGAAAATGAGGGAAAGAAGGACCTCTCCCAGGGTGACTAAGGAGCAGTACCCCAAGGATCCAAGCTTTGCAGGACAGGGTGGCCAGAGATTGCCACACTGCTTCCAAACAGTGAGGCAGGGTCACCAAGAAGGGAGGTGGTGGGGAACCCTCACCTCACTCTGTTTTACCTCCACCTACTAGGGATGAAGCAAATATCTCCCAGTAAGCAATGCAGAGCAAGCAAAGGCATCAATGCCTTGCTAGGCTGTGCCTTGGTCTCTGGACTGCTCCGCTAAAGGGAACATTTACCCTTTTATTTTCCAGGAGGGCCCACTCAGCTCTAAGCTCAGTGCTTACAGCCCAAGGACCTCATCCGGCTTGCTTCCCCAAGAAGACTGGGTTCAGAACATCCCTCAGAGCTGGTGATGCTCAGGGCTGGGTCTGAAAGATGTGGTTGGCCATCCCTGAGCACTCTCTAACCAAAGGAGAGGGGAGGCCATGTGGCATTGCCAGGCCGTTTAGGTGACAGAGAGTAGAGATTTGGTACTGATGCAAAGCAGAGGCAGAGTCCCCAGGAAATCCACCCAAGGAAAGGCTTTTCCAGCTCCACAAACACCCAGAAACAGCCTCAGTGAGGAAGAACATCAGGAAAAGGCCCTGGGGGAGAACTCTTCTTTACACTCAGGACCCTACATCACCAATTTCCTTATTCTTTTCTCCCAGGACTCTTCCTGCACCCTTCCTCTGTTGTTCTCGTGGCATCCACACTCACCCAGCCCTGGAGACAGGCTTTGCTGTGACCCGCCAGGGGTGCTGCCAGACGTCCCTTCTCCAGAATTTCCTTCCCCACCATCAGCTCAAGGTGACTCCCAGTTAAAATTAGCAGCTTGTTCAGCATAGGCGAGAAGGGCTGGCCAACTTCCCACAGCCTGCTCCAGCACGAGCCTGAAGGTGAGCTCATGGTGCTGGGAGCTGGCACCAGGGCATCCAGTTTCCCATCCAGCCTGTGCTTTTGCTCATAAGGAGTCATAGCCAACCTCTCAGCCATAAGACTGTGCTCCAGAGCTGTGCCAGCAAAGCAGGAGGAAGAAGAGTGTCTCAGGAGCATCCTCTGGTTCCCACCACCATCCTCTGCATGCCAGTTGTCACCCCATTTGTACTCAAGCCAGGCATTTCACTCATCCTAATTGTCTCTGTGATAGCAAGAGAGTTCCCTCAGCCTTTCAAATCTATATTTAACTCGTCCTCACCTGATCCCTCTTCCTGGTCTCCTTATCTTTCTTTTCTCTTCATTTATTTCTTTATTTTCCAGGGCAGGCTGAAGCCACAGGGTGGAGATAGCAGAAAGGCAGCCATGGGCAGTGGGGTGGTCAGATTTCTGCCCTAGGTCGGGGATGCTCAGGGGTGTGATGCTCAGTCTGCCAGCAAAGGGCTTGGCTAGTAAATGGAGTGAGGACCTTGATCCTACCTTGCCACTCAGCCCAAGGAAACATCTGCCTTTGCAGCAAGAACCATCAGGTTGCTTGTCCTTCTTGCAATAAAATCTGGTCTGGGGGAAGTAGAGCATCTTTGTTTCCTTAATGCACCAGTCAGGGCATCTCCTGCAGGCTAAACTCAGCCTTGAACTCAAATGACAGTGCATGAACCACTGGTAGTTGATGTGGGCAACAGAGCGATAGGACAGTTAGGGACATGGTTTAGTGGGAAATACTGGTGGTAAATGGATGGTTGGACTGGATGGTGTTCAAGGTCTTCTCCAACCTTAATGACTCTGTGATCCTAGGAAATCACGTGCCCTTAGCTAGGAGAAACGAATGAGCACAGTGGGTTCACTTTTGCATTGGGCAGCTGTAAAGGAAAATTTCTGTGACAGCAGTGCTTAAGAGGAGATTCTTCAAACAGAGAGATGTCTCTGTGATTAATAAAAGGCTGGGAAGAACTGCTCTGACCGAGCAGAGCACCATCAACTGAGTCTGGACAGCAGGGCTCTGGGGGCACCATCCCTCCCAGCCCTTGTCCTTCTGGCAGCACAACTGAACCTCACCCACGTTGCCTGGCTTCTGGCCATGCGGGTGTGGTGTGCCTTGTCAGAAAGGTGGAGGTGTGCTGAGTTTCCTGTGACCTTCAAGGAAATGGTCAGTGGAGAAGAGAGAGCCCATGGATGTCCTTTCTGAGGGAAAGACTGTGGCATGAACACAGTCCGTGTCAGATGCCATGGAAGCTGAAGTTCAGCCTGCAGGAGATGCCCTGCAGGAGGATCTGAACCTTTACTGCTTCTGGATTTAGGCACTGTGATGCCATCTCTCCATGAAGGGTCAGTGGGCGGTAACAAGGAGGTGGTTCCCAGCTAGCAGTGAAGTTGGAGTGAGACAAACAACAAATGCAATATGGAGGGTCATTCTCTGAGGAAGGTTTGTTGCACACAGATGTGGGTCAGCTCATGTGGCCTCGACTGCCTGGAAATGGGAGCTGAGAGAACATAGCCACCCTGGTGAAAAGAAAAAGGGCAGAACATAGAGTAGCTCCAAGACATAGGGGTAAATCTTGGGGCATGTGCTGTTGCAAGCTGAGGGTTGTTCAGCTGCTCTGAGGCGGGAAGTGTGAGAGCCTTTGCCCCGCATTTACTTCTCCAAACCTACCCTGCAGAGCAACTGGCCTGTGCTATCCAGGAGGTCAGATATGAGCATCACAACAAGCCTTTCTACATTGGAAATTGGAGCCTGCTGCACAGCACGTATGATCCAATATTCCACCCCCACCAGAAATTTGCCTTTGCAACTTTCATCTAATGACCTCTACCCTTGCCATCGTCAACCGAAGACCTTGATGGCCTCCCTTCTGCAGGACAAACCCCATTAAGGTTGTTCTGGGTGGTGATGACTCTTCTGTACATTGAACTTTTGAGCACACTCATTATGGCCGTGCTGGTAAACAGAAAAAGTACTGGGCTCGTCCTCTGACCCTGAGGCCAGCTGGTCTGGTTTGGTCATGTCTGTACTATTAAAAGCTCTCAGCCTCAAGAACAGAGGGGACACACCCAAAATATGTTTCGGCAATGGTGTGTACTGTCTCCAAACTCATTCCCAAGCATTGTTCAGATCAGGGCTGGTTGACCTGGGCCAAGCTGATGATAGGAGTATGCTAACAATTTAACAGTGTAGATGATCCAATTGCCGGCTGTATTGAGTTGACTGGTATAGATAGACCTACTAAGCCCAGTTGTGCTGGAAGTCACCAATGTTGTCCTTCATCTGGTGGACTGAGTTACCACATTCCATGGGCCAGGACTGCAGAGGGTGTTACTCAGCCCAACTGAACAGGCTGGGACAAAGCACCTCTGTCACCTATAGGCTGAGAACCATTTTTCCCAGGTGTTTAAGTACTCATATAGGTCCCCATCCTTGGATCTCCGTGGGCCAGGAGCCCCCTGTGCTGACTGTATCTCCTGATCCTGTCTCCCTGAGCTGGACAAGATCGCTGCACAGCTCATGTCGCACCATAGGTGGTCCTCCAGCCCCACCGCATGGTCGCTTCCCTCTGATAACTCCAGGGTCTGAAAGGTCAACCCAAGGGCAGTGAGTGGACATGTATCAACCAGCTTCGACATGCTGCACTCCAGGAGTAGCTGTGTTTAGAGCCAGCGACTCTCTGATCTTCAATAACCTGGCAGCAGCTTGTAAACACTGAGCTTGATGTGATAGCATCCTCAGTGAGCAATTTACACCCTTCCCCCCAGTCTTGCATCCCTCTTCTCACTCACACAGATTTGGAAGCCTGAGAGAGGTGCATGCTTGGAGCTGAAATCACTAAGAGCAGCTCAGCTATGGTGGGTTGGGGAGTCAGTGCAAGCTGAAGGGGTGGGAGCGTTGATGTGTGCATGTCTGTTCTATATGCACAACCCTGTGTGTGTGGCAAAGAACCCTGAAAAGGGGAGATCTCTCCATCCTTCAGGGAATGTGGCAGATTTGGGGTTGGCTGCAAGGGAGATCAGTGGAAAGAAACCCTAATGAAGGAAAAATCAAGTCCCAGGTCTGCTGGGACATACTCCCAAAGAGAAGAGAAAGTCAGCAGGTTGATTTCTGCATTGATGCAGTTTCTTTCTTATGTATTTGATCTAAAAAAGTGGGATACTTTAAATCCTTCACCTTGTACCTACACTACCCCAGTCCCAAGGGGTGACCTGCAAACCTGGAGCTATCTGTTGAGGCAGAAGTAACTCAGGCTAATGGGCAAATCATGCTGCCTGCATCCCAGTCTTAGCTCCCTGTACACAGGTATGGAAGGTCTGAGCACTGGAGATGGGCTCTGTTCCACTCAGGGGGTTTCTCACAGCCTTGTCCCCCTTGGGTGCAGAAGGACTGGGTGTGAGGATTGCTCAGCACAGGGGAGATGCCCAACCACTGTCCCCTCCGAAGCAGGGAGAGCTCACAAGGATGGACAGGGGGAAAGAGGACCACCACACTGCAGCTCATTATGCTGTGTTATCTCATGCTGAAACACATAAAAAACCCTTTGAGACATTATCTCCAGGTTGACCATTGTGCTGAGGCTGGCACAGGTCTGGCTCAACTAGCACTGACCCAGGTGAGTCCCAGGCATGGTTTGGGGGTTATCATCTCCACACAGACAGTTCGAATGTGGCCACTCCTTTCTGAAGATGAAGACAGCTTAATAGGATGGATTCAACTCATTCTGGCCCGCTTGTATTTGAGAACAGAGAACGCTTGATTTGCTGGATTGAGTGCTGCGTTCCCATTATCCTCCACCTGGGAAAGAACAAAGTCTGAAGGAGAAATCAAAGTGCTCCCCAGCCAAGACCTCCCCTTTCCTTTTCCCCAGCAAAGCGGCGAGGTGAAGGCCACGGGACAGAGCCCAGCTGTGCCTCCTCTTTCCAACGCAGTCTCCCATGCAATCCTTGTTGGCGTCCCCTCTCCTCCTCCTCCCCTGCCCGGAGGAGGACTGCAAAACAAGCCAAGCGTATCCCCCGCTCGCTCCGGAGCTGTTCCCTGGTGCTCAAGGTAACAGGAGGCACGCATCTGCACCCAGACCCCCCCACGGGAATGTTCTGTACCCAGGCATAAGGGGGGGACGCCTGCGTCAGGCCCTCCTGCCGCGGGGACCTTGGCTTCTGGCTGGCAGTGGGAAGGACAGTGCTGTGCGTTCAGAGCGGAGGGCCGCTGGGGGACAGGGGGGATGGATGCTTTGGGCTGGAGCCCCCCTCCCAGCTACCAGCTTCCATGGAGCAGTTGTGTCCAAAGAAGGTGCCAGCATCAAGATTAGCAGCTCTACGGGGGTATTTCTTCTAGATACCATTTGCCTTCTCCCTTCAGACAAAAGGCATTGTATCCCTTACAAAGCGTGGTCTTATTGGTATAACACTGGATTTTCTTGCTGTCCAAATAAGCACCCACTTTGCTTCCATACAGACTATGAACCCACCGTGATCTGAGCCCCTGTGACTTCTGGTGGAAAGGATTCCCCCTGGTTTGTGGCACTAATCACCTGTTTCCCCATGCAGTGTTCTGGCTGTAGCCCACTCAGATCTAATTTCCAACGCAGACTGGAAAATTAAAGCCACATTCTTCCCTTCTGTCTCCATGGTTGAGAAATTTGGAAAGAGGAAATGAGTTGAAGCCTCATCATGGCAGAGTTGCCTTAATGTGAGTTGCCTACAGTTGTGGGGATGAGGACACTGAGACCTCACAGAACCATTAAAGTCGGAAAAGACTTCTAAGGTCATCCAGTCCAACTGTCTACCTACCACCAATACTGCCCACTGACCATGTCCTTCAATGCCCTATCTCCACAGTTCTGGAACATCTCCAGGGATGGAGACCCCACCACCTCCCTGGGCAGCCCGTGCCACTGCAGCACCACTCTTTTGGAGAAGTGTTTCCTAATATCCAACCTGACCCCTCCCTGGTGCATCTTGAGGCCATCATCTCTCATCCTATCGCTGTTACCTGGGAGAAGAGGCCAACCCCTCACCTCTCCACAGCCTCCCATCAGGGATCTGTAGAGAGCAATAAGGTCTCCAGAGGTTTCATATGATAATGAGATCAGGATCTGGGCCTTCATCTGCAAATGTTAATTGAGAGGATGCTCCTGCAAGAGGGGATTGAGGAGTCTTCCAGTGATTTCATTTCTGCAGCCCAGTTCTCCTTCAAATGAGAGGAGAGGAGAGGAGAGGAGAGGAGAGGAGAGGAGAGGAGAGGAGAGGAGAGGAGAGGAGAGGAGAGGAGAGGAGAGGAGAGGAGAGGAGAGGAGAGGAGAGGAGAGGAGAGGAGAGGAGAGGAGAGGAGAGGAGAGGAGAGGAGAGGAGAGGAGAGGAGAGGAGCCCCCAGGCACACCACAACTAAACAATCCATCCCCTAATAAGACCCTGAACATGGCACGCAACCCACACTCAGCATGTTGGTGAAATATATTCCAATCTGCCCTACAATCATAAAATCACAGAATCATGGAATCATTCAGGTTAGAAAAGACCTCTAAGATCCCCAAGCCCAACACCATGCCCACTGACCACGTCTCTCAGTGCCACATCTCCACACTGAACCCCTCCAGGGCTGGTGACCCCACCACCTCTCTGTGCAGTCTGTGCCACTGCATCACCCCTCTTTGGGAGAAGTTTCTCCTAATACCCAACCTGAACCTCCCCCGGCATCTCTCTATTCCCTTGCACCTCCTCCTGTTGTTGCAGGGGACATCTACATATCTGGCTGGTTTTGGAGCTGCTTTTTCTCAGCACAAGTCAAGAACAAGAGTGACAACAGCAGGGAGGTTGGCTGTGGCACGGTTGGACGGATATGGGTAGGCAAGGAATTGTTTGGCAGGGAGAGCTGACATTCGCTGCTCGAGCTATTTAAGAAGGGTGATTTAATGGGCCAAGGTATTTCTGCCCAACTCTGTGCATTTGGCAGCTTGCTGGAATCAGACCAGGGATTTTTATCAGAGTGAAGAAGGGAAGGAAAGGGCAAAGCAGATGTGGATGCAGATGGAAAAAAAGAAGGCTTTCAAAGCTCTTCCATGAAGAAAAACGAGGAAGAGAAAATAGAGTTAAAAATAACACCGTGGCATGCTCTGGGCAGAGATACCAGCGTCCCAGGAAAAATATATGCGCTTCTGTTTTGCCAAGAGGGAAATAGAAGGGAGGATGAGGGAGGATGCTGGGGCTGTTCTTTGCTTTGAAAATGAAGCAAGGTCAAAGAGAAGAGCTGGTTGCTGGGATTTTTCAGCAGAATGTGCGTTTTATAGCTAAAGCAAGCACTGCCACGTGCAGAAATCTGCTCCTAGGGAGAAAGGCCAAGCCGTGCAAGACAGATCCACTAACATTGGCTGGTGCACCATGAGGAAAAGTGTGCACGCCATTGGATGGGGCTTTCTGCTGTCTGTGGTCACTGCTTCGGTCCGTTCTGCTGTCAGAAGCTGTCGTCACCATCCAGGCACGAAATGCCATCCAGGAATTAAGTGCTCACTCTCCATGATCTGAGAGGGAGTTGGGTACACGCATTCCTTTAAGGAGCTCGCCATAAAGCCTCGTCTGGGAAGACTTTTGCACCATTTTAACTTTATCTCTTCAAAACTGCTCTGGGCTTTGTCTGAGCTCGCTGAAATTTTTCATGACAATCATTAATTCACTGAAAAATGCAGTTTCTTGGCAGATCCGGTCTCTGAGAGTTCAGGTCAGTTTTGGTAAGGCATTTTCAGCCAAAAAAAGAAAGAAAATTGGGAAAACTTGGAAGCAGTTTGCCCTGAGTTGCAAAGGGTATTTTCTTGCCTTTTCTTGTGCAGCGGTTGCGCCTTGGAAAGGAGTTGTGCATCCTTTACTCAGCTCCTTGGACATTAAGCAATAAAACAAGAGAAAATGAAATATTTGACACTATTTCTTTTCTACCTGAAAAGAAGGATCTGTGTTTGCTGATTTTTTTGACAGGGGGAGGAGTGAGGGATCTGCTCCCCAAGTCAAACGCCCATTGACATTGTCTGCCTTTTGAGAAAATCTGCACACCCTTGGATCCCAGCTAGCTGCAGGTAGTAGCAAAAAGGCAGCAGAGGGTCTCCCGTGGGGACTTCTGGTTTGTTTTCAGCCTAGCATGTCAATAGTAGCAAGCCTTATGTTGCCTGTTTGGTACTTCCTCCTAGTCAGTACAACTGGTGGAACGTGGAGAGCAGTTCAGGTGGATACAGATGTCTGCTTTAGCATGACCTGAATCCCTCCATGCTCTTCAATCTCATCTCCACCGCCTGTAGTAGTAAGGCACATTGTGAGCAAAGGAGAGTTGGAAGAGTGCTTTGCCACAATGTTTTTCAGTGCAAAGGCTATAAATGATTAGATATTGTCCTCAGATTGGATTCTGATCTTGAGGTGTTGAAACACGTAGGAGGAGTCTCACTGCCTTGAGACTAGGGAGGTTCCTTGTAGCAATGGGTTTCAGCTGGAGGAAGTGGGACATCTGTGGGGCTGATGGAAGCTGCTGTGTTCACTGCACAGTTGTGGCAGAGCAGCTGAGCAGGTTGTGGCAATGTGGAGCTAAAAGCCAGGCTTCCCACAATGGACATAAATTCCTCATCACGGACCACTCTGCTCCCACTTCTCTTTGTGTTCAAATCAAAGGTAGAGATCACAGCACACATCTCCCAGTCCATTCCTCACTACATGTCTTGCTTCAACAGCTCCTAAACCCTGTGGTCTGAGCAAAAACTAAGACTTCTGCTAAGTCCTAGTGACCTTATTTTTGACAACCAAGCCCCACACATTCTAGGGTAATTTAAGGAAGCTCCTAGTAGATACTGAAAGCCCAGTTTCTCCACGATGGTCTCCAGTTTGATCCACCAGGTCCCCATGCACATGTCTATCCAGAGAAGGATCTGTTCCATGTCTTACATAGACCTAGGTAACATTTTCTCTGATTGGAAAGCTGGTTAGTTGGGTCAAGGAAAAATAAATATATAGAAAACAGAGGGGAAGCGAAGGCTCTCATCTGTTTTGAGACCAGGTCACACCCCTTTATTTTCCATTTTCTTTCATACAAACCCCAGTGATGACCTGGCACAGCAGTAGAAGTTTCATCATTGGTGTATCTGTAGGTTTGGCAGCCTAGCACATGGACCTGGGGTACACCACAAGGGTCAGATATCCTCAAACTGGCTTTCAGGTTGGGTGTTAGGAAAAACTTCTCCCAAAGAGTGGCAATGCAGTGGCAGAGGCTGCACAGAGAGGTGGTGGGGTCACCGTCCCTGGAGATGTTCCAGAACTGTGGAGATAGGGCACTGAAGGACATGGTCAGCGGACATGGTAGGGCTGGGCTGGGATAGGACTTGGTGATCATAGAGGTCTTTTTCAACCTCAGAGATTCCACGATTCTATTCTATGACTCATGATGAGAGAGGAACACTTTGATCAAGACTCTCAGTGTCTGGAAGGGATCATCACCACATGCCTGCAAAATGCAGAAGTGCCAGTGGCCAAAAGAACACCTCCAAGACTGTGTCCACTTCCATTTCTTTCTTCTCTCCAAATTTGGTTGCTCAGAGGAAGCTACCTCATTGGACCAGCAGCATCCTGGAGTAGAGGCCATTGGGGAGCACACAGGCAAGGCAACGTTTTGTGGCACCTTCCCATGTGCCATATCTCAAGTCCCCAAGGAACTGTTCAAATAAGCACAAAACCCATAAGCTTTTAATATCCTCGAATAGGTTGGAAGGTCCTTTCCAACCGAAGCCGTTCTGTGACTGTATGAAAAACAATGCTGGCTTTCAGTTATCTTCCCCTTCCTGGAGGATTTCAATCTTTCTCCAAAAAAAAAAAAAAAAGTGAGGACTAACAACTTTTGAAGTTGTAAATGGAGAGTCTCCATCTTGTGCTGCAACCTGGGGGTTCCTTGAAAGGCAAGCCAACAGGGAATTTGCAGCAAATCTGCAACAGACAACATCCCTTCAAGGCAGCTCCTGGAAGCTGCATGGAAGGACGCGGCACTTCTTTTCATAGATGATTTTGGAGTATTTCTTGGTTTGGATGGTTTTGTTTCCAGGAGGGTTAAAGGGACAATTGGCTCCTGTTCTCTTCTTGAGGAATAGCTCTCATTGCAATCAACCATCGGTCACAAGACACAGGAAGAGCACTGAACGCTGGGGTAAATGAATGAAATGATGATGTTAAAAATGCAGAGGGATTGCCAGGAAACACTTGGAGGATATCTGAATCACAGCAGGGGAAACGAGATGAAAGCAGGACCTAATTTAGGGATGAATCATCCAATTTGCATTCATTATCCTCACCCCCTTGCCTTCCCTTTGGCCATATTTAGATCCAGAATCTTTTATTAGGGTCTCAGATATTCAGGATTGTTTTCATATTTACTCCAGTCACCTACAGGAGAATGATCCTGCATGATTTACATCCTGGTTGGAAACAAGACATGAAGGACATCCATACCACAGAGATGTGCATCCAGCATCCTCACCATGAGACCTCTTCTCCAAAAGAGTGGTGATGCATTGGCACAGGGAGGTGGAGATGTGGCACTGAGGGATGTGGTCAGCGGGCATGGTGGGAGCGGGCTGGGGTTGGACTGGGTGATCTCGGAGATCTTTTCCAACTGTAGTGATTCTATGGTTCTATGAAATTACAGAAGACCAGAGAGAGAAGGAAACCGTGCCTTTAGATCAGGGTTTGCTAGTGCCATAAAGATGAAATGCATAGCCAGCCTTCCCTTCCCTTGGTTATCCCTGTAGTCTAGAAGTCACTTTTCTTCTTTAATATATCCAGTTGTTCAACTTCAGCAAGAAGGTTGGAGGTGGGAGTCACAGCTCCCTCCTGAGAAACAAATGATTTTGGTTTCCATTTCCTGAGGTTAAGAAGGGTGGTGAGCTGAAATCTCCTCTCCCAGGCCATCCAGCCACAGGGCTCTACTGCCCTTTCCATGGGGTGCCACAAAGGGACTATCCACTATGGGACAGTATTTGGGATCCTGCTGAGGATGGGAATCCAAACCACGCTCACTAGGAAATCAAGGAGAGATTTGTCCACCTGCAAGCCATTTACAATGCTCAGTCACTCCTTCTGGTCACAACAAAAGAGGGGCATTTTGCCTCCCAAAAAGCATGAGGAAAACTGAGTTTCAGTACTGCATCCCGCCCTGCTTTCCAAAAAACACCTCAAGCAAAAAATTTCTCATTTATTTCTTCACTCTGAATTACTGTTTCACATGGCTGGGCACACAGATGTAGCAGAGACCAAGAAACTCAGTGCAGGTGGGGCCAGGACTTGGAAGGAGCCAACACATCCCCTTCCCTTTGCTTGTATATCCCTGGCCACTTAGCAGGAATTGCAAGCCAATGCACAGAGTCCCACCAACTTAGGGGCAGGGGATGGGGAGAAATCAGTGTTTTCTCATAAATCCGGACAATGTGTATATCACTGTAATTGATGTCCAACTTTCAGCCTGACATGCTTTATAAACCCCGGGTGGCTTTGATCTCCTTGTCTTTGCCTATAAATGCAAGGATTACAAAAACATTCCAAAAAAAAAAAAAAAAAAAAAAGAAAAAAAAAAGACCAGCCCCCAAAAATGTCTTTCACCGAGGTACTTTGCTTCAGCAGATAAGGCTAATAAGCAAAAAAAACCTCAGGTATTAGGAAACAAGGCTTTTCAGGAACTTACTCCGGGCAGAGAGGGGGGGCTGAAGCAGCTGAAGGATATTGATGCTTATGCTCCCCCTGTCATTATTTCACAATATTGTTTATATCCCCGGGATGTGGATAAAGGTAGCTGTCACTTCTGGCACTGGGAGATTACGGCGAACTGTGGCTGACACTGGCCAACGTTGCAGTGAGTGACAGCCCCTGCGGCATGGTTACTGTCAGAACCCTCAGGGGGCTGGGGGTGCCCGGCTCTGCCAGATGCAGAAGGGGAAGGGGGGGTTTGGGAGAGCCACGGGCTCTGCTTGGTGCAGTGCTAATAACGATGAGGGAAGTTGTTTCCGCAGCCCCAGTGCCCAGATGTGGAGGTTCTTCTGAGGTCTGAGGCTGGGAGGTGGCTCAGTGCCCTGCTCCCAAGGGATGCTCAGGGGCATAGGTGAGTCGGGGTCCTGCAGTGCCTCCATTGAGCAGGGCAAGGGGAGTCTCTGCATGAGACGTGTTGGATATTCAGAAAAATTTCTTCTGATAAAGAGCAGTGCAGCATTGGCACAGCTGCCCAGGGAGGTGGTGGGGTCACCGTCCCTGGAGGTGTTCCAGAGCTGTGGGTATGTGGCACTGAGGGACGTGGGCAGTGGGCATGGTGGGGTGGGCTGGGGTTGGACTGGGTGATCTTAGAGGTCTTTTCCAACCTGAGTGATTCTATGAGGAGAAGAGGCAGAAATAGAGAATGCAGGTGTGAAAACAGAGCAGGGAGGCTGCGGAGCTGCGTAGGAGACTTGTCATGCTAAGTCGGTACTCAGGTTTGGATTAAGGCTGATATATGTCTCCAAAACAATGTCTTCTTCTGAGCTGCATGTCTAAATTCTCTTCATAATAGCTTTAGAATCACAGAATTGTTAAGGTTGGAAATGACCTCCGAGATCATTCAGTCCACCTGTGTACCTAACACCAATATCCAGCATTCAGCTGGATGAACAAAGGCACTGGAGAAGTCCAAAAACATCACAAATGCTGATGTATCAACACAGGGCCAGCAGGTATGGCACAGAACTTACACCTGTCCCAAAGCAGGATCCCTAACTGTGCCTAAATCCTCTTTAACCACCCCTATGGCAACCAAATCCCACCCCAGTACTGACTGGATCTGCCACAGTTGCAGAGACCTAGGCTTGGCAGTTGGAACTTGTGGACCCCAAAATGTGGATGTCCCACCTCTGCTCACTGCCAGCCATTTCCAGTCTCCATTTTCAATGGGAAATGCTCTTCCCAGTCCCCTTGGAGGCTGGGAAATGTCCGAGCCTTTGGGGAGCTCTGAGGGGTCCTGGCATTATCTCTGAGGTTAGCTCTGGAGTTATCTCCTTGGTGCTGGGAAGACTGGGCCCCCTCCCGGGCCTTGGGCTGCAAGGGAAAAAGGGGTCAAACTGGGGACAACCCAAAAAAAAACCACAACCCAAAGGCAAAGAGAATGATGACTAAAGGAATAGAAAGAACAGATTAAGGAGGAAGCATTGGTTAGCCTGCAAGACACTCGGGGAGAGATATTCCTTCAGATACATGAAAGGTGGGAGAGGGGAAGGAAGGAAGGGGACTTCTAATTACAAGGACAAAGATGGCTTGGAAGGAGAAATGCATGTGAGAGTCTCCATGGCAACGGCCCCTTCCACAGTGCCCGACCCTATGGCAGCTGCCATCCAATGTGGCTCACTCCAGACGTCTCAGGGCTTTTGGGGAGGGGCAAGGGACACGATCCAGCTCCATGGGCACCCACACCACGTCTGGCTGAGGGGTCACTCTCTGTGTCTGCCTGAATCTGTCAAACAAGCAGATTAGGAAATCTGAGAAGAGCAAAATCCAGGCATTGGGACTGTCTTTTGGTGGCATTGCTTGGGTCACAGTGGGTGAGCTCTAACAGGCCTTTGTCAGTGACAGTGGGGGGCAGGGATTTCCAGTGCTGGCTGTCCTATTCCAGGCTTTGCCATGTTGCTCCAAGACATTCTTCTATTTCTCCCATTGTAGCCTTTTACTTAAAAGAGTCAAAGAAACCACCCCTGAAATCTACATTCTTCACCATCCTTTGTATAAGGCACCAGAAGTAGATGATCTTTCAGATCCCTTCCAACTCAAACCACTGCCTTTGGTAGGCACATGGGTTTCAGTAAAAAAGGAATCAGGCATCTATATGAATTAAATGACATTGTTAATTAACATGATTTAAGATGACATACCATCTAGAAGGGATGTAAATTCTCCCATTTCAGGGCTGAAAGAAAGCTCCAGTTTTTACAAATTCAGATAAGTCCTTTTTTCTTTTCTTTTTTGAGAAATGGGAACTTGGCACCTAAATCAATTAGGCCTGCCAACTCTACATAGAGAAATTTATAACTGAGCGCAGAATTAACCCTAGGCCTGCAAACTGTACGTCATGCTGCTGAGCACTGCCGTGGTAGGGCTGCGTGTCCTGAAGAGAGAAATTACTTTGCAGTAATGCTGTCAGAGACCAAAGCAAATCTGATGCTCCAAGGCGTGTTGAGGGCATGGGCCTTGACCTGTGACTGTAACTAACTACAAAGAGTCCAGGCATCTGAGCAGGAGGGGAAACCAAAGCTAGTAGCATTGCTTGTTTTCTGCTATCTCTACACAGGGCCTGAGCTCTGTGTGTGAGGAACCCCATGGAAATCCCAGGGCTGTTCCAAAACCCACCAGCCCATGCACATGTAGTCCTGAACTCAGCCCTATATGCATCCTCTGTCCTCACAAAGGCAGACTTGGGACCCTTCATGGAAGCATGTTGGACTATTTCGCCTGCTTGACATCACAACCACAAGAACTGATGGCAAGCTCATGCAGTGCAGTTCACATCAAATGATCTTGCAAATGTGCCTCTGAGTTTGATTTTTTGTGCATTTTGGTGATCTCTCTTCCAGCACCAATGGCTCACTCAGAGGCCACTTGGAGCACAGAAACAGAAATCGTGGCTTGCCGGTCTGTCTGGCCTCAAGTCTGACTTTGGAGCCTCTTCTTCCTAGCTGTGCACACAAAACACCCAGAGCCCAAGCAATAAGCTTTGACTTGAGAAGTGTGATTCACCACAAGTAGGCATCAATTCACATTTCAGGTTGGATATTAGGAAACATTTCTTCTCCAACAGAGCGGTGCTGCAGTGGCACAGCTGCCCAGGGAGGTGGTGGGGTCACCGTCCCTGGAGGTGTTCAATGTGGAGATGTGGCACTGAGGGATGCGGTCAGTGGGTAATATTGGTGGTAGGTTGGACTTGGTGATCTTAGAGGTCATTTCCAACCTGAATGACTCTGTTATTCTATGACTTTATGATTTTCGCTGCCCTCAGCCTCCAGCTGCTCTACAGGACTGGCACGGATCTCCCACAGACCTGATGCCACATCCCTCCATCCTGCACATGTGTCTCAGCAGCACAAGAACATCCCAGAGGACACCAAGTGCCCACGTGTGAGCAGCTAAATGGATGTCTCTGCTCAAGCTAATGACTCCAGGCTCCCTCTCCAGTCACTGCAGCCCCTTGCAGACATGAACCATTTGACCTCTCCAAGATGCCTGCCTGAGGCTGAGACGAGCCTTGCCTTAGAAGTGCCTGCCTCTCTGCGCTGACTACAAAGGGAGCCCCGGGTGATTAGCTCAGCTCTGGATGTTTACAACGGGCAAGGCAGAATTTGACCAGAAGAATCTCACCCTTGAGCCTTTGCTATTCTGCATGTCCCCGTGTCCCTTCCAAGGCTGGGTTCCTCGTAGGAACGGGGAAAAAAAAGAGAGAAGAGGAGGCCCTCCCACTCTGTCTCTGCTTACATTGTCCTTACATTAAATGGAGAGGATCCTAATAGGATATTTAGAAGAGGTTAACTCTTCAGAAGCCTCCGTCTCTGCCCTACATCCTGGACGCCTGCCAGAGCAAAGCCAAGGATAACAAACCAGCTTTCGTTCAAGTATTCTGAGCCAATTAAAAAAGACAAATTAGTTTGGCCTTATCTCTCCCTCCTCCTCCCCCTTCCCACCCGAGAGACAAGAGGGGATTCACGGAGGAATGTTTCTCCTCTCTGATGGCTCTGCCTCGCTGAACTCTTCAAGGTCTATGATGGATGAAAGCTCTCTCTTCCATTACGCTTCCGACAGCCCACTGGGCCCTAATGGGGATGGGGGCAGAGGCAGCATTGGAGGACTGGGGTGGCAATGTGGGGAGAAAGACTTCATATTGGCAATGAAGGCAACGGAGCTGATGGAGCTCTCTTCCTCAGCCAAGTGTGAGATAAACAAGAACTACTCTGTGCTATCTGCTCATTTCTTTTGTTGGTCACCGTTCCTCAGCATTTTTGTTGTGCACTCACTATGTTTTCCATGCATTGCAAACAGAAATACTGGATAGGCCAAGAGGAAGAAGGCACTTTACAGGAAGGGCTTTGGGGAAGAACTCTCTGGTTTATTTCTGGGCTTTTTAAAGATAGCATATGCTAGTTTGACCTCTGCCATGGTCTGAGCTCATCTGCATGAAAGGAAGGGCAAAAACATCTGAGCAGCCGCAGTGAGTGAGACCAGAGCTCTATCTGCTTGCATGCTCTTTCCCAACCCTGACCACTAGCAAATGTTTATGTAAAGGGCTTAAGAAGCAGTGCAAGAGGAGAGATGCATCCACAGGCTCAGCCATGCTTTGGCCACATGCTCCCTGCATCCAGAGGTGTTCAGATGGGATACCCCAAAAACAGGGTCCACCTGAACCTCATGGGGTGAAGCAGAATTGCTGTGCTGGGGACACAAGGGCACTGCCCTATGCAGATTGAGGATGGTTAAGGGTGGCACTGGTTGGTTTGGGCCAAAACTGTGCCAAGCATCTCACAAATGACACAGATAGTCATGTTCTAGTTGGTGCTATTTAATTAGTAGATTTGTGTCCTCTAATGGAAATTTCATCTCAGTGTGAGGATAAGAAAGTCTTGCTCAGTCATTCTTGTTATTCATGATAAAGCTGAGCTCTTCTCATCCCATCCACTCGCTGTCTGTGTTTCACAGCTGGGAAGACATAATGCTTGCCCACTGAGACACTACAAGGAGGAGAGCTTAAACCCCATTTCACTTTCCAAACCAGATCTCCACCCACTGGATAACTGACTGCCATTATTGTCTATCTCAGTTACTGGGAGTCCTAGGGACACTGCAGTAATCCTAAAATGTTCTGTCTATTTCATGGACTCCGTGATGAAGAAAGCCAAAGCATCCAAGCAATTCAGGAGAACAAGGCTGCTTGGTTTCCACCCAGTCATAATTATTTGCAATATCCAGATTCCGGGAGTCTAAAGAGAAAGCTCAAAGGATGTTTTCACTGTAAGACTATCCTTACAGGCAGGGCAAGAAAGAGTTTATAGAAAGAACCTAGAGAATTCCCTAATCCCTTTTGTGAAACTTCTATTGGGAAGGAGTTGCATGCCTGGACAAGGGAAAATGGTTTCAGAATAAAGGAGGGAAAATTTAGATTGGATTTAAACCAAATGGATCTCAGGGCAGCTTTGAGACAAGAACAGGTGCAGGACAGAGCTTGTGCTGTCCATCGAGCAGAGGTCCCAATTTTCTCAAGGCCAACAGATGAGAAGGGGACAGACTCTTTAGCAGGGTCTGTTGGGATAGGACAAGGAGAAATAGTTTCGAACCAAAAGAGGGGAGATTTAAACTAGATATAAGGAAGAAGTTATTTACAATAAGGGTGGTGAGGCACTGGCACAGGTTGCCCGGAGTGGTGCCTCATCCCTGCAGACAGCCAAGGTCAGGCTGGATGGGCTCTGAGCACTGATGGAGCTGTGGGTGTCCCTGTTTGGTGCAGGGAGTGGGACAGATGGCCTTTAGGGTTCCCTTCCAACTCAAACCGTTCTATGGTTCTATGACTTTTTACTAATGCTGTTCAATAGCTGGACATGTAGAAAATCAGCAGCACACCAGGAGGTAGGGGGACAGCAGGTGATAAGGGCGCTTAGAAAGAAAGAAGGTGAAAAGGCACAACAAGTCAGAGCTCCATGGAGAGAAGATGCTCATTTACACCTTGTTAGTTCTATGTGATTTGGGATGAGAGCTGAGTTTGAGGGGTTGGCTTTAGCATGTTCTCAGAATCTCCTTTCTTCTTATTTAATCAGCATGACCATAGGGATGCCACTGCAGTTACCTATCAGGATGTCAGAGAGACCCAGATTTCATAAAATCAGAATCATTTGAGTTGGAAGGGACCCTTAAGGGCCATCTGTCCCACTCCCTGCACTCCTGTGAGATGGTACGGAGACAAGAAAGGAAAAGGGCATACAAATTATCCTAGAAGTAGTGGCCAAGCTGAGCTTCTGAAGATGTGCACAGCTAGAGGGGTCATGCTGGAACCTCTGTAATGTCAGCTTGTTGAGGACCTGGCCTCTGTGCAGTCTGCAGTGGTGAGGGCTTTGCCAAAGCCTGGGCAGAGCTGCGAGCACACCTCGGTGGGCAGCATACCAAGTGGGGTTTCTAGGAACCACTCAAAGGCCCTTGAGGTCAGTGCTGCAGCACTGTCAGAGGCACAGGATTGCTCCCTCAGAGGGGCTCCAGCCAGGCTATAAAAGGAGCTGGTCTCTGCTAAATTCCAGAGGGAGGGAACACGCTGTGATTACTCCAGTGCTGTCTCGATCGACAGTGGCACAAACCAGAGCCTCCCAGTCCTGCGGTGGAGAACAACAACGTTTTGTGCCCTTGAAGGATGGAGCGTGCAAATTAAAAGTTTAGTCTGAAGCTCCACTCCTCTGCAGGCTCAGCCCTGGCCATGCACAGGGGGTGTGCACGTGGGCTGCTGGGAGGGAGAAACAGTGGGAGAAACGGCAGGAAGAGAAGAGGTGGAGGGGGAGACGCAGAAACGAGAACAGAAAGATTTAGGATAAACACATCCCGTGATAAGCAAGCGGGGTCGAGATGGGAGGGGCTGGAAAACCTGCTCAGAGGGACTGAACGAAGGGGTTTTCTTTTCTTCAGCCACGCAGTGAAAGGCATCGGGGCCCCTCTATATGCAAGAGCCTGCAGTCGCTCCCTGACATGCCAGAGGCTGTGTATCATAGAACGACAGAATCATAGAATGGCCTGGGTTGAAAAGGACCACAATGACCATCTAGTTCCAACCCCCTGCTATGTGCAGGGTCGCCAACCACCAGACCAGGCTGCCCAGAGCCACATCCAGCCTGGCCTTGAATGCCTCCAGGGATGGGGCATCCACAGCCTCCTTGGGCAACCTGTTCCAGTGCGTCACCACCCTCGGGGTGAAAAACTTCCTCCTAATACCCAACCCAAACCTCCCCTGTCAGTTTAAAACCATTCCCCCTTGTCCTATCACTATCCTATCACTATCCAATCTGTGTACACACAGATTGAAAAGCACTCCATGCTCCCCGGGGCTGGGAGCCCACCTCCACTGCTTATGGGGATGGACAGCCCAATTTCCAAAGCGTCTGGAGCACCACCAGTCCTGCTGGTGTTAGTATAAAGAAAGAACAGTACTTCCAATGGCATCTTGGTATAGAAAATCTGGGCTGAGAGACAAGAATCTGTAAGAATAGGGGGCAACATCCACAGATAGAAGGGTCATGGGAAAAGGAGACTACAAAAGAAATCGTGCACACAGCAAGTTGGGATTCGTGGAGGCCAAGCAGAAGGCAGTGGATCATCAGGAGGAGAGGGGATGGCTGCAGAACAGAAACTGAGCACAGGTGTAAAGGAGGTGCACACAGGTTGAGTCTTCACACTGATGTAGAATGTGGGATATAGGCTGCTTGGTTCTGGAGCATAGGGACCAGCTTGGGGCATCACATGGGGGTACGGGAATGACTGGAGGGAATGCAGATGTGTAACAAGGAGAAGCAAGGGAGGTGGTGGAGTCACGCTGTTCATGGAGGTGTTCGGGAACCGTGGGGATGTGGCACTGGGAGACATGGTCAGTGAGCATGGTGGGATGGGCTGGGGCTGGACTGGGTGATCTTAGAGGTCTTTTCCAACCTGAATGGTTGTAAGGGACTGGAAAACACAGCCAGTGAGGAACAGTTGAAGGACATGGAGTGTTTAGCTGGAAGATAAGGCATGGAGTAAACATGATAGGTCCCTCATTTCCCTCACTGTCTAGGGAGAGAGCAGAGAGAGAAAACAGCGTCTGCATCACCTGTGGTTTACAAGGACAGGCTGCACAGGGAGGAAAGGTTATGAGGGCTAATCCAGCCAAGGGAGGAGTGTTTGGACTAGCTCAGTTCTCAAGGGCCCCTACCTGCTGCAGCATCCTTCAGGCCTGTTCTCTTTTTATTCCCTTATTGTTGCAGATTTATTCAAGATCAGCTCAAGTCCCCCTCCTGGTTGTCAGACCTTTCAGCCCATGGCCTTAATGGAGATTTTGGACTTCATATAGCTGCTGGCAGCTCTCCCCATGAAGATGAGGAGCTCTCGGAATGGCAGGAAGAGCTCAAGAAATGTAATTTCCAAGGAACATGTTCAGAGAAAGCCACTCTTACAGTTCTTGTGCAGTAGGAAAACTGCACATTGAGAATGAAATATACGGGGCTGAGTGAAAGCTGCCTTTAAAGAAAAACAACAGCAACAAAAAAGAAGGAAGAAAATGTGTAATAAAGAGAGGATGAGTCTGTTCTGAGGAGGTGTGGTATTATATCACACAGCCTTCCTGTTTGGTTATGAGCTGCCAACCCAGCAGGACCAGCGCTGCAGGAACACCGGTACAAAAGCTGAAGAAAACATTTCCTGGATTACTCTGAACTTTTCCAGTGGAAATTCTCACTCTGGTTTCTCCATCGCCTCGATTTGCTGAGCCCCAAACCCTCCCTCGAGCAGAAGCACCGTGAGGGCTGTGCCCTCAAAATGGGAGGAAATCTCACTGCTCCTACAAGCATTTACCTGACTGGCCGGTGAGTAGGTGGTGACAAATCACCTTTAGCAGCACTCCCAGGTGTGCTGAAGTGCATTCAGCTGGAATCCCCATCCATCAGCTGGGTAAGAAAAAAGGCTTGCCCACATCCTTTTCCTAAATCCCCCGTCACTTTTCATGAATCATGGCATTCGAGGCCTCCGTGGTCTCACCTCCCATATAGTGCAGCCATTATATTTCACCCCTGTAAGAATGATATTCAGATATAGCTCCCTACCGTGACTCAACAGCTTGCACTTGGCTAAAACATCACTTCCAGAAAGGCATCTGCTCTTAATTTAAAGGTATCCAGGGATGAAGAACCTGGGTAGCCTATTGACTAATTACCCTCAGCAGTAACCACAAGCCTGGGTGGTTTGGCTCTGCTTTGCAGCCCCAGGAAGACCAGTTTTTACTGGATTAACGAGACCTTTTGCATCAGGCACTTTTCTCCCAGAGCAATTCTTCTCCAGTCACCTCTCCATCTCCTTTCCTGATAAGCTGACCAGAACAAGCTTTCTGAACCTGTCTTGCTGAGGCTTTCTCCTCACTCTTCAGATAATTTCTGTAGCCTTTTTTTTCCGTGCCCTTTCTCATTTTTCAGTGTCTTCTTTCAAGCAGTGATGTGTCTCTTTCATTGCCTAACAGCCTATCTTTGTATTTGCAGGGAGAATGCTTCTCTGGTTTAAGTTATGTGGCCTCGCTTGACATGGCAGAAAAAGAGCCAATAAGTTTTATAAAAGCAGAGAAATTGGGATGCTTTCCTCTTTCCTTTTTCCTTTCTTTTTCTTCATATTTTCTTTCATTCCTTCTTGTTTTCAATTAAAAATCATAATAAAAATCTAACTACAGGGCTTACTTTCGATTATGTTCGTATATCTGTGGGGGGGTACTCATTTTCACTTCCATTTACTGAAAAAAAAGAAGTGGGAAATTTTCAGAAATCGGAACATTTGCTGTGTTTTTATTTCTTCCCTTCTAGCTGTACATGCCAAGGAAATAGGGCTGGAAGGACCTGATGGCACCAACCCACAGTCACCCACACTTTGCCATAGCCTTTGCCCTTCACCTACCAGCAGTGAGGCATCTCAAGAAATGGCCGAGCATCTGAAATCTGAAGTCCTACCTGGAAGACATGATCTGCAGGGATTTCCTGGCCCTGGTGGTATGGATCCTGAGCTGCTAATTGTTGGCTAATTAACAGAAGAGCCAAACTGCAGCATTGCTGGGTAGGAGAATCACAGAATCGTAGAATGGGCTGGGTTGAAAAGGACCACAATGATCATCTGGTTTCAACCCCCTGCTACGTGCAGGGTCACCAACCAGCAGACCAGGCTGCCCAGAGCCACATCCAGCCTGGCCTTGAATGCCTCCAGGGATGGGGCATCCACAGCCTCCTTGGGCAACCTGTTCCAGTGCCTCACCACCCTCTGGGTGAAAAACTTCCTCCTAAGATCCAACCTAAACCTCCCCTGCCTCAGTTTAAAACCATTCCCCCTTGTCACAAGAAAGAGCATCCTACCTCCACATGGGCTTGGTAGTGATGGGTCAGTGATAGGGCTAAATGATCTTAGTGGTCTTTTCCAACCTTAATGAGTCTATGAATCTGTGATTCTATGACTCCATGTCCAGCAACACCAATGAAAGAATGTAAAAGCAGAGCAACAGAGCAATGGTTTTCCAGTACTCTCTCCCAGCCTCTAGCAAGTTGCACTCACATAACATCTTGAGCTGGATGAGCTGATTTCATGCTAATGGCCCTCGATAGACTGTTTTTCTTTTACTTCACTGTCTGCCTGCTTTCCTGAACCCATATGAACCTCAAGCTGGGCTGGAGTTCAGCTCTCCGGGTTTGATCCCATGCCCTGGTGTCACAAGGCCAACCCTCTCACAGGCGTGAGGTGGAAGAGGCGGCGGGGGCAGCGCGGCCCTATCAGCCCTATCCGCCGCTGAACTCCTGCTGACACCGCGAGGAGCCGGCCAGACTCCCCGGGATGCTGAGCGCAGGGGAACTGAGCAGGCTGGGCTCCCAATAAACAGGAGGGGAAAGGCAGAAATGGGTCCGGGTAAAAAATGAGAGGGGGAAGTAAGGGGCAAAGTGAGAAGGGAAACGTCTGATTCATTATGCGCTTGTTTTGCTTTTGTCTTCTCCAAGGAGGAAGAGGATGGAGCGCCGCTGAAGACGGAGCCTGGAGGATGTTTCCTGGCCCAGTCTGGGAGAGGATCAGATAGTGGGCAGATAACAATAGAAATGATGACTGAGACGAAACCGCAGCCACTCGCCGGGCAGAGAGAGAGGCTGGCCCCACCACGGGCAGACGGAGTCTGGAGAGGAGGATGCAGAGCACAAGCAACTCTAGTGCACGAGCTGTGCCTTGCAGTGAACTCATGTGGGACCTCTGAGAGCTGAGAACTTCCAGGGTTGTTACATGAGTGCTTGCACATTTCATTGGGGTCTGAAGATTCGGCAGCAAATTCAGACCATAAATATGTCTGGAGAGGGTAAATAACTGTTACCATGACTCTTTCTGCCCACCATGGCTCTTGCTTTCCTTTCACCAGTACTTTGGGAACTACCCCATGAGTACTGGGTCTCTTGAGCCCACATCACAGTGGGTTTCCCTCTAATTGGATAGATGCTGTCCTGTACAAAGGAGCAATAAATCATGCTAACTTGGATGGTCTTCTCCAAAAGACCTATTTTGGCTTCTCTCTTGCAATTAGAACATGCTGTGGTCTTCACACATCTCCAGGGGCCAACATGCAAATGCAGGCATGCAGGGTATGCAAACACAGATGCAAAAGTACTGGTAGGCAAATGCCAAAGTGTCAGGCTGAAGCCTGTTTGGTATGCATGAGAATTGTCCTTGTTTATGTCTAAGTTAGGACCCGCTACTGTGTTTGAGGTAATCTCCAACAAAAGACCTCAAAAGAAAGTGCTGCAAAATGGATATAGAATCACAGAATCTCAGGGGTCAAAAGGGACCTCAAGGGAACATTGAGTCCAAACCCCCTGCTAAAGCAGTTCCCTACAATTGGTCACACAGCTCAGTGTCCAGATGCGTCTTGAATATCTCCATAGAAGGAGACTCCACCACCTCTCTTCTGCATATTAGTATGAACTTCCTATGTTCAAGTTTTAGGCCATTGCTCCTTTTCCTACTGCTACACACCACCGAGAAGAGCCTGGCCTCATCCATTTGCCTCCCACCTCCCTTTAGATATTTATAAACACTGATCAGCTCCTCCCTCAGTCCTCTTTTCCCCAGGCTGAACAGACCCAGGTTACTCAGCCTTTCCTCATACAGGAGATGCTCCAGGCCCTTCATCATCTTTACAGCCCTCTGCTCGACTCTTTCTAGGAGATCCCTGTCTTACCACTTGATTCATACCACTTGCTCTCTTCCCTAAGGAAATGATGGGGTAGAAGCACTCCTAGCTCCATTCCACCACAGTGTCCCGAAGGACAGTGCTTACATGCATGCATGCGTGGGGTCAGTATTTCCAGTTCATTTGAGTTCCCCTCCTCTCAAGGATAAACTCTGACAGGGTAGAAACAGTTCCATAGCCTCTTCCTATGCATCACACAAGGAACAGCCTTGACTCGAGCTATTAAACAGGAGTGGAGGGCCGGCAGCACGACACGTGATTGCTTATCCTTACACATCAAACCAGCCAGCTGAGCCAGCAGCAGGGCTGCAGAGCTGCGGCGTGATGGATGAGCAGCAGACACCTCTCTAGAGCCAAGAACACATTCCCTCACCCAGGGTGAGGCACTTAGGAGCTGAACCCAAGGTCCAAAATCGATGCTGCCCTCTCCTTGGTGGCACTGCAGACCAGGCACCCGTGAAATAGCTGCGGTGTGATTCATAGCAGCTTGTTATTAATAACACATCAATTATTTCATGGCTTCTGCAAGTGACTACTGGATATACAAACTTTATGGGGACATATCCCGGCTGCAGTTTCTTTACCAGGCTACTGAGTAAAATAGGAAATGAGCAGGTTCATTGTAAGCAGCGGAAACCCAGGCTGGCACATCTGCCTGCAGATATCTTCTGATCTGAGCCCCACACACAGAGTTAGTAGGAAAGGATAAGCACAAAATCCTGTCAGGGAGGAAGCAGAGACCATCTCACACCATCTCCCACTGGAGACCGCTCCAAGAGAGCTTCAATATAGCAGTGCTGCTGAGTTTGGCCAAAAGGTGTTGGCCAAGGGTGGTGGGACAGCCAAGGGAAAGCGGGCCACAGCGCACAGGGGCCATGCCCTGGACTGATAACCTCCTGGCTGCTCTTACCATTGCTGGACAGGCTAAACTGAGCAAGCTTACTTCAATCTGGCCATATATTCCATGTTGCTGTATTAGCACACATTCGATGAGCCACTCTTCCCAGAAGTGACTCTTCCTGCACGCTGTTGCATCAGGAGTGGGTTCTGAAGTTTATTAACTGCAGGAAACAAAGCCTGCGAGGTCACCCTGTCATTTTATCACTTCACGTGTGTGGCTTCTGTTTGTCCCAACAACTTTTTAAGCTGTTGGCCACTCCAGTACACCGAGCTGCTGTATGTTTTGTGAAAATAGATGTCTAGACGAATAGAAGAGATGGAGGCAGAAGCCACAGCGGGAGTTGTGCAGGACAAATCTGAGCTCACCCTGCTGGACCAGCTCAGGTCTGCATCGTCTGGGGCTCGCAGAAGGAATCAGACAGCACATTAATCCTGACAAGCAAACACATCACTTATAAATACTGTCCGGGGAGGCAGAAATCATGTTCAATAAAGTGCTGCCTGCAAACAGTTTGCTCAGCTCGGGCTGGCAGCCCCCCTCTGTCACCCAGCCACCCTCCTCCCAGCTCTGTGCTGGAGAAGGGCTCCTATCTCCTGAGAATCCCGATAAACCCTCCTCTCGTGCCCTCCCCTTCCCCCCCGAAATAAAAGTGAGCTGTCTTAGTGCTAGGATGCAGAAACCACTTCCAAGCCAGCATTACATCAACATTGCAGCTGATAAAGGGATGCACAATGGAGTGTTAGACTAATAGAAAAACACAGCTCAGATAAGGCAGGCTCCTGATAGCCTGGGCTGATGTAAAATGCCATTGTCTCCCTTTCTGTCAGCTGAGTCACGGAGCGATAGGGAATTCCAGTGGCAACGGGCAAGTCAGGGGTCAGAAACCACAGGACCTGGGCAATGCAAATGCCCCAGAGCTGGCACCAGTGGGCAGCTGGAGCTGGGGGGGGAGGAGGAAGCGGTGGGAGGCACAGGTAGGGTGCAAATCCCTCTTGGCTACAGTGGTGAGGAGCGAGGCAGAAGGATGACAAGGCTCCAGGTTGCTCTGGACTCTGTGTGCAAGGACATACCCTGTGCAGGTCCCTCAGCACCACCAGTCCTGGCATGGACCCATTTATTATAGCACTTTTTTCTTGCTGTTGCACCTCCCTCCCTCTACCCCACCCATCTCCATCTGGTTTCTCTGGGCACCCTGGAGTCACAGAGGGTGGCAAGACATCTAGAGATATGCAGGGGATGGGACGCTGACTGCCCTGCCCTGGATAATTACGGTCTCCCAGCTCTTCTGGGTCAAGATCACTTCTTCCATGGGGTTTGAATAGCACAAGAGGGGATGGATCTCAGTTCAAGCCGCAAGCTCACACAAATCCAAATGATAAGGTGGGAGAGGCATGGAGAAAGACACCATGCCCACACCCGCCTGGGTGCCCGGAGCCAGAGGAGGATGTCTGTCTCCATCCCTCCTGTGAACGGGAACTCCCAACCGATGGCCATGATTAGTCCCTCAGCCATCGGGTGAGGGTGTTTTTCCCTCTCTGGGCTCCACTCTCATTTTCCTGTCCTGTCCTTTGATCTTTTCTCACACAGCCCCAGCCTGTGAGGCTGCCCCAAAGGAGGAACTCCAGATTACGTGACAGGGTTATGTCATTTTTCCAGCGGACGTGCTGGCCTGGCTTTCAGTTGTGAGGCTTTTTTTAGTGCTGGCGCTGCAATCGTTGGACAGACTGATCCCTGAGAAACCTTTTGCAGTGGGGACACTGCAAAGACTTTGTGTCCCAGTGACAAGCTGAGCCAGCCAGCTGGAACCCAGGACATGCTCAGGAATCAGCCGTGGTTCTCCTGCTCACACCTCACCCTTGGAAGCAGAGCAGAGCAGCAGGGTCATGGTCTGCTACAGGGGTAAAAGAACTGAAGCTCTGGTGACGGATGATATATTTGGCTGGAAATCTTCACAGATTTCCCTTCTGCTTCACCAGAAGTGGAGACTTTTGCTGAAAATTAAACAAACTGGAGGCTTGTTGTCATAGTAGCTGGCCTCGGTTCCTTGGCCCAGAAGGAAGGACAGAAAGTCCTCTCAATTTGTAAAAGAGAGGGATGGAGACTCAAGCATCCCCTTACTCTTTAGAACTGCTGGGGTTACAGGTTGTGCCCTGGTTGCATTGGCTTGTAGAGATGCTCTTGTGGAGGACAAAGGCAAATTTCATAGAGTCATATCATAGAATCATAGAATGGCCTGGGTTGAAAAGGACCACAATGATCATCTCGTTTCAACCCCCCCGCTGTGTGCAGGGTCGCCAACCACCAGGCCAGGCTGCCCAGAGCCACATCCAGCCTGGCCCTGAATGCCTCCAGGGATGGGGCATCCACAGCCTCCTCAGGCAAATTTCCAGAAAGAGTTTCCAAAAAGCCAAAGGCTTCTTCTGAATCCATCAAGATGAAGTGGTATTTTAGAGGTAGATACACGCTTCCTTAGAACTTCATATCCTCCTTGATGTACTTAATTATGTGGAATGATCCACACAATGAAGAGCATCACTGCTCCTGGCAAGCAGGATCCTTGGGGGAAACTCCTCATCTCTTTTCCAGGTGAGGCCATGCCATCTTTGCCATGAGGCCACTCAAAGAAGTGGGAACACGCAGTGCCAAGCTGCAGCCCAAAAGAAGAGGAAAGCATTCCCTGCGACATATCTTTCTTTTGAAGTGATCAAAGCTGCCTGAGGTCTCAAAATACAGTTGGATTGACCCCAGTGCTGAGCTGTTTCCCTCCCCTGACCTCAGTGATCCTTAGATCTGGCTCTGGAAGGTAGAAACTGTGCTGTGTTAACTGCAGATGTGGTTGAAGGCTGAGGAACAGGGATGGGGGTTGTGGGATACGTTCTGGGTTTCAGGAAGCAGAACAGCCTGGGTCTGGTCTCAGCTTCTTGCAGATACTCAGTGTTGTGTTTTGGAAATGCCTCGGTAAGAAAAGTTATGAAACACAAAAGCTTCCAGACCAGAAACTCAAAGACCTTTTGAATCAATGGGATTTCCTTATCGTTGTGACTGTGAGGGTACTGTGCTCTTGTAGAAAACCCTCTAACTCATATATAACAAAACCCACGGGGAGATCTTCTTTATCTTCAGAGAAATGCGTTATGCTTATCCTCTCGCGAAGATTTTGAATGGGATTCTGTTGAAAGAGTCAGGAACCTGAATGTAGGGCTTAAAATAGTTGTCCTCACTGAAGATTGCAGCCAAGATGCAGGTTAGAAGGCAAAGGAAATACAGGTAATTAATGCCATTCTGGTCCAGCAACTGGAGATTAAGAGGGGATCCCCCAGGGCTGGCTGAAATCTGGATCCCACTCATCAGCTCAGCCTTCTTCTAGAGAGAGACTGCTGAATTTCTGCTGGGAGAGAAAAAATACAGTCTGGCACTCAATCCTCAAAAGGTTTCCAGCTCCTGGATTAGATGACCTCAATATGCCTTTTTCATATCTTCTACCACAGATACAGGCCTAACTTGAGCTCACCAGGAATTTTTGGACAAAACTACTATAACTACTATTTTTATTATTACTTTATTTATTTTTCAGTTGAAAAAGTCATTCTTTGAGCTAACGCTTCTACATGGAAATGTGCTTATTTCAGCGAATCCTGTAAGAATTTTCAGTTGTAGGTGGAATTTCTGGTCAAAATGATCACATTTACCACCTCAGAAATTTCAAGGCCTTTACAGCCCAAGGCAAGGATTTAATTCTCAGTTTCTTAGCACAGGGATCTCCTGTTACTCTTTAGACATCGCGTTTTAACCTTTCTCCATAGCTACCCACAGCTAGGCATAAGATTTCTACTGCTTCGTGATGAAATGGCTAAAGAGTAGCTTTCTCACCTGAAAGCTGTGTCAGGGTTTCAGCCTTGCAACCACTTATCCAAGCAACCTGGCTCTGTGCCCCACACCTTTCATAGCTCAGGGATCCTGGTATCCTATGCAAAGCCACGTCCTCTGCTGGAGCCATGGAAAGGCAGGACAGCTGTTCCTTGGAGCACAAAGTGTGGTGCGATCCCAACTTCCATCCTCGAGACATTAAATATAACTCAGATGTGAACATTTAGGGCACCCTTCAGCTCTGCAGTGCTTGACATATCTTCAAGACATCTCACTTTCACACAGCACCACATTCTTTCTCCAGCACTGAGTTGAAATTCAACTCTTGCAGAGTGGCTGGAGCCAAATCTTCCCCAAACCGTTAGTGAAAGCCTTGGTCCATCTCAAAGAACAGATTTTCCTGAAGGAGTCCCGAGAGCTGTGGGTGCCCCATTCCTGGAGGTGCCCAAGGCCATGGATGGGTCCTGGGCAGCCTGAACTGATGGGGGGCACCTAGCCCCAGGCAGGGGTTGGGACTGGATGGTCTCCGAGGTCCCTTCCAACCCAACCATTCTGTGATTCTACGGTTCTATGATTCTATGATTCCCTAACTTTATGATTCTATGGGTCAAATCTCACTCTGAGCACCAACACTGCTGGTCTCCTGAGAGCAGAAGTAGCATTAGGAGACACACATCTGGAAGCAGAATACCACGTTACATCCTGATACAGCTGCCCTCACACTTCCTGCTCGAACCAACCCAAGGAGAGCAGAAATCTTTCACATAGCAATCATTGCCACTAAATACACACCCTTGTGAAAACTGGCTTGTAAGTACGACAACGTCCTATCTGAAGACAAACAAGTTGAAAGGTCCAAGTTGCTTGGGTTTGTTTTGCTTTTCAAGGAGGGAAAGGAGTTTCATTTTCAACCAATGTCCTTATGTCAAATCTGGGGGTCAAAAAGAGAACCTGTGGCCTGACTCAATCTGAAACCATCTGGAGGTAAAAGGAAAACGTGCAGCCAAAGAAATTTGAAGTGAAGTGTGCTTTGTATTATTATTATATTTTTAATTTCCTTTGAAGAAAAGCATGGCATGGTGGGCACGGTCAGATGGCAGAGCTATAAAGGCAGTTTGGGCACTGGGGGCTGTTCCCACCACCCCAATGGCAATATCATCCTCTCCTTTCCGTGCTGCTGATGGGAAAGGATCCTGGAGCTTGAGGCCCTGGCATAGCAATAGGCTGGGGTGAGCATCCTGAAGAGCAGAATTGGGATGGAGAGAGCAGGGGAGAGGCGAGCTGTATTGATTGGTGTGTGAAAGGCCTCTCGGGAGCCCCGTTGCTGAGAGACAGCCCTGAGAGACGCAGGGCTGGAATTAATAACTGCTCCATTGGGGCCCTGTTTGCTCTCCTTGCCCAGAGCTGGAGGACTTTGGTCACAGCTTATCGCCCAGCCGAAAGCCCCAGGAATGCAGTCATAGGCAAATGTGCATGTTCACACGACATCTATTAATCAAACGGCTCTCCCACCCTTTAACCCTTTGCGGGACAGAGAAAAGGGGGAGGTGAGCACAGCAATGCTTTGTCTAAAATCAGGGTGCCAGGAGTCTCTAGGAGTAGCTGGAGATGGGGAAAGTCTCCTGTGAACTCTGGAGAAGCTATCATCTCCCTGCTCTGCACCCAGAGCTTCTCGGAAATGACATCTCCCAAGCTCTTCAACTCAGTTTGGCACCTTCTTCTGAAGGCATCCCTTCTCTGTAGGAGCTAAGCATCTAACTGACTCAAAAACCCCTGAAAACACCCATTATTGGCCCTCAAAAGTTATCAGAGTTTACTTCCTCTTCACTCTATCCAAGCATCATGCGCAGTTTGCATGCATTCAACAATAGATGTTGATGAGTTTCACCAGGCAGCCCGTGGTGTGAGCTCCTTTGTGCTCACTGCTCTGGGACCATGTCCACTCTGAACAGCAGAGAACTGATTGGACACACTCCTTCTCCCCATCTTTCATGTGGCAACACAAAATGTCATGCATGAATGGCTCCACTACATGTTGTAGCCTAACCTGTTTTCTCCTCGCTAAGACCAGCCAGCTTCTCATACAGCTGCTGAGAGTTTTAGCCTCATCACTGCACATTCCTGTCCCAAAGCATGAGCTTGAGGAAGGTTCTCAGGCTTTTGACTTGTTAGCATTTATTTAACCAGCAAAACAAACCAGAAAATCTCTTTACACCCCCTGTTGCAAAGGAAGTGATGGTGGCTCCTCCTGAGGACAATGTAGCCCATCAAAGTTAGGCTTCTGTTTTGTATCATCCGCAGAAGACCCCAATTACAGAAACCACAGGACAACGTCACATGCCAAATTAAATCTTGCAGGCTGACCAGCATACACATCCCTGCAGTGGTTACCCTGAGGTACCACCTCATCTCTGCCACCACCCTGAAATCCAGAAGGTGATTGCTCTGAGTCTGTATCAACAGGTCCATCAAACATGGACACCAAGGGGACACCTCAGAAATGCACCAGGGACACTCCATATGTCAACCAGTCATTAGGGGATTGCTTTTAACCTACACAGGAGTGAGGCGGTCTCCCAGGAGGAACAGATGGGATGAGAAACTGACCCAATCTAGAGATGGACTCTGAGCAGTTTATAGCATGGTGACCTGGAGCAGAGGCTGATGCTGCTCCTCCCTGTCCTCTGCCCCATGTTCCTGGATAAACAGTGGGCAGCGATAAGGTGCCCATTTGGAAAAGGGGTGGGGATTTAGTGGCACGAAGTGTTGTCAGCTGCCCATCACCCAAAGTTTTCCATCCAGGTTAGCACCTCCTCCCCATATGCCACCAATAGCCCTGGGTTCATGTTGGGTGATAGGGAGAGGCTGTGGTTTTTGCCACAAGACCAGGTCGGGCAGGATGACAAGGTAGGTGACTTTTAGCCTTCACACACCAGGAAGAAAAAGGACAGATTTTTGTGTGTGTTATACCTCGAGAAGTCTTTATCCCTGGGTCCTGTCCAGTTTGCTTCGTATCAGAGAAGAAAGAAGGGAAGGCACTTTGAGTGAAGAAAGAAGGGAAGGCACTTTGAGTGAAGAAAGAAGGCAGCACCTTACAGGTGGAATTCAGGGTATTTCCACCTGCATTTTGTCCCCAACCTAATTTACAAAAAATCCCTGGTGTGACTGCCATGGTCTCAGAAACCAAAGGTGCCGAGATATCAGCGCCCTTCTCAGCCAAGGTCAGGCTGGATGGGCTCTGAGCACTGATGGGTGTCCCTGCTCACTGTAGGGAGTGATGGACAGATGGCCTTTAATGGTCCTTTCCAACTCAAATGACTCTGCAATTCTCTGATTCCGTTATTAGGACAGGTTCCACCTGTTAAGGACAATGAAGGAGACAAAGGATGCTGTTCTGAACAGGCATTTCAGTTGTGCAAAATGTCGTGTATTTTTTCTAGCTGTCAGAGAACATAGCACATTTTCTGGAGTTGACTCCATTATCGCTCCCCAGTCTCTGTGTTGAGCCTTGAAAAATTCCTCCTAAGATCCAGCAGTGTCTAAAACACTGGATTCCTTTTGAATGAAACCAACCCCAAAGACGCACTACAGCTGATAGCGGCTCTTGTTTTCTATGGGATCAGAGCACAGCTAGGCCAGAATATCCCCTAATGAAATGTGTGCAGTGCAAACACCATGTGCTCAAGACCAGCTGTCTGTCTACCATGACCATCCCTATGGATGATGTAGAAATGAAACATTTCTTCTTGTTCTTCCACAGCCTTTCGTAGAGGACTCGCTGCATGTCTGGAGAACATTCAAGGAAAAGGGACTGAATGTGGTCTGAGCATGAAAGGCAAGAGCTAGTTAGGACTGGCTGTGTTATAGGATCCTGGTCTTTATTCCTGACGAATCAATCTTGCAAAGAGAAAGAGATGCCAACAGGAGAAGAAAAGCGCTATTAATGCAGCAGTCCAACCAATATCCAACAAGGCAGGTATTAAGAAAGGGAGGGAAAAAAAAACCCCAACACCCAAGCAATCTGACACTTCCACCTGTAAATAATTACTCATCCGAACCCCAGCGATAAGCCCATGACACTCCGTGCCGATTAGGACCCTGATGGAGAAGAAAGCCCTCCTTGGTTTCCCTCTTCTCGTCAAAGGCAGCATTGTTCCCAAAGAGTTAACGCCAAAGCAGGTCTGCAATTACCTGGGAATAATGGGGTGTGATTGGGGCACTAAAGAGCTGGAATTGATTTTCAGGCTTTCAGCCCTAGAAGCTCAGGCTGGGCCCCTCCCTGACTTCCTGGTAACTCATGACCAGCAGGGTCAATAGAGCAGAAATCCTTCTAAAGGGCCAATCTGTATTTGAATTATTTAAACAATGTAATACAGCCAAGTTAAATGGGGCTTATCAAATGCTACACCTCTTAAAGCACAATTGGAGGCAGAAGGATATTAACTGCTGAACTCCACGCTGGCCGGGAAGGGAGGGGAGAGAGAAGGCGTGAAAAAAAGAGAGAGAAAACAAAAGGGGGACCTGAGGCTGCTTTGTACCAAGGGGAGGAGATGGGGTCTGCTGTGTCCTTGGGTCTGGAGAGCCTCCATGCCTACCCAGCCTGAGGTTGGCTTTGCCATCCCAACCCAGGGAGCGTGCAGGGAACTAAATTCCAAATTCCAGCCTTGGGGCCGCGTGCTCAGTCTGAGTCATGACCCCAGGATGGGAGCACCTTGGGGTTACGGCACTTGATGGCGCAGATCCCTTTTTATCCGTAAAACCAATTAGCATTATTCATCGCAGAGCAAATTTGGGAGCCATGCATTTTTCTGGGAAAACAGCCTCTGAACTTGTTACAAATACGAAAGCCAACGAGAGCACACCTGGCTGCTTTTCTGGCAGAAAACCCAATTTTTGGTGTTTGGGGTAGCTGGGCTATGCAGGTGACCACCAGAAAAGCTCAGAGCTTCCCAGCGAGGGGTAAATAGTTCACAGGTAATTCACACCCTGACATATCCACACCACTTATTTGACCCGGAGAGAAAACAGCCATGTTTGCAGAAAGAAAGCGAGCAAAGTGCAAACAGACCCCCTCCAGTGATGGATTTGGGGGGGGTCGTTGCCTGTCCCAGCGGCGGCACTGGGTCCGGGACGTGCTGCCGGCCAGGAAAACTCAGAGGGAAACGTTTCCTGTGGCTCAAAGCTCTTCCATGCACACTGGAACGTTTCAGGAGACGTTGCTGATTTCACAGGGGTTGCGTATTCTTTTTTTTTTTTCTTTCTTTCTTTAAGAAAAAATAACGAGGGGAAGGAGAGGAAAGTTTTCCTGACTGCGTTCCATCCTTTTTATCAGAAGTTAGGAATATAAGAAGGTGCCTCGCGGCTCAAATCCAGCCCGGTGCTATCTCACTATTTGACATTATTTGTCATTTGGGGAAGAATTTCAAAATGTTTAGATTTCGTTTCGGTTCAACACGAAGCCCAAACTCAACCCTTCCTCCCTTCCTCCCCCTCCCCGTGAAGCGGCCTTGCCGTCCTTCCCCAACTGTGCTTTCAAGACTGTCGTTGCCACAAAGCCAAAGCAATTTGGGGCCAACGTCCATAACCTCCAGGCACCAAAACCAAGCACAGGGTTTGTTCGCTCGGCTGTGACAGGCCCGTTCCCAATGTGCCCCCACGCATGGAGGTCTTCTCCCCACCGGCTCCGGACTTCGCATCTCCTCCGCGTTGACCTCCAGATGTCTCCACGAAGGTCTCCAAGGCCACTGATGTTTTCACACCGTGTTTTCCCACCCAGGGGCACCAGGTGACGACGGAAGGGCATGGGATGATCACAATATCGAGAGAGCTTAACCCAAGCAAGCAGAGGATTTAATAAACTCCTGGCCTAGCCCACTGCCTGCAAGGTCACCGCTTATCTGGGTCTGCAGAGGGCTTGCAAAGTGCTGGCAGCCCTCCAACTATGTTTGGGAGTTTTTACTCTAACCTAAGGCTGCCGGACTCCCACATTTGACATTTTCCAAGTGCTGCAAATGGCGAGGCAGCAACTGGGAGCAATGATCCTGACAGCCAGCAGGGAGAGGGGGAGCAGCTAGTTGAGGTTTTCCAAGAGCCCCAGCAAGCGTGAGGGCTCCATAGCTTGAGCTGCTCCACTGGGGATGCTGCAAACATAGCGCTCACCCCTTGAAAGCCTTTTAATCACAGCCCAAATGGGGAATAATCAAGTTTTGCAGTAAGGAAATGTTTGGGGTAGCATTATGAGAGCTCTATCTCTGCTTGGTTGCCTTCTTCTCCATGTGCAATCATTCTGCACTGCCATGGTGCAGGACCTTGCAGTGGATCCTATGCATTTGCTTTCTGCAAAGCTATGGGTCCGGGCTGCTGTTCCCATTTTGCAAAGAAATGGGACAAAAAGGAGATATACCAGTGATGGAGATTCAGCAAAAGAAGTTGTGGTCATGAATCCAGGTTTCTCAGTGTAAGAACAAACCACTCTTTGTGCCTTAACCACCGCAGTAGCTCAGGGTTAAGTGCATGGAGTCACTGTAATTAAAGAGCTGCGTTCGTTAAGAGATGCGCTGCTAGATGCAGAACAATTTCAATGAGCTGAGGTGCTCTATTTCTCAGCTGGGAATATTTCTGTTGTTCAGTGGAAAGTGTAGAGAAGAAATCTACAGTGAAGAGAGATTAAAAATATAAACTTACCCGTTGTTTTCTTTCCCTTCTTTCCCTCTTTTTATCTGGCTGGAAAACAGGCTGTGCAGGACAGGGAGTAAAAGAAAACAAAAGAGGAAGGAAAAGTGAAAACAAAAGTGCTGTGTTTTACTCCTTCTTTCTCAAGGAAAGCAGTCCAGACGACTTCTTCCAAAACAGTTTTTCACTCGAGAGATGCCCCATTGAAAAATATATGTTTTTGAGAGGGGGAATGATGGAAGGAGAAGAGTAGTAGAGGAGAAGCGGGAAGTGCTCGAGTACAAATGGGACTGGAAGTGCAAAGGGGGTTATTTGTCAGATAGGGAGGATTATTTTACATCTCGACCACCTATACAACCACGTGCAACTGCCTAAATGAAATGTTGGTTTAATCATCCTGGTCAAAGTCCTTTGGCTGCAGCCATGGCTTGTTGTACCGTGGATTAACAGGGGAAAAATAATTAAGGGATTCTATATATACAGTTTTTCTGGCTTTGGCAAGAAACTCCAGGGTCAGAGAAAAGCTCTGATTTCAAACAACTGTATTTTGAGTGATCCTGTTTATTTCAAGTGTCTGCTGAGGCTTTGACTCTGAGCTATTAATACAAAATAAATAATTTTCACACGAGCCTTTTTTTTTTTGCCTCCGTTGCCAGAAAATTAAAGCAAGCCGGCTGCAGAGGAGATCCATGTGAATGGCATGGGGACAAGAGTGGACCGTGGGCTGATGGCACACCGTGCCAGCGTGACGATGGGGGATGCTGCTGTAAGAAATGCAGGGCAATGGGAGGATCCCAAGCCGTGCTAACACAGGGGTTTTATGGCATCTAAATTGCTGTTGCTGTTGGAGAGGGTGTGTGACCTGCCATAAAGGCAGCTTAGCCCCTGTGAGCAGTAGCTTCAAGCTGCCCGTTGTTGGGCAGACGTGAGGCTGAACGATGTGGTTGTGCTGCCACAAGACCCTGAGGTGGGTTCAGACAGATGCAGAGGGTACTGTTTTTGGAGGCAGCACCCCATGCTAGGGATCCCAAGTGGGAATGCATTCTTCTTCCTTGCAAACACTTGGGCTGTGGGGTGGGACCCGGTGCTGGGATGCGCATGGAGCCATAGCATTGGGATCTCTGGGGCAGGGGAGTGAGAGGTCACGAGATAAAGGCTTCGGCTCCCCGCGTTCCCAGCAGATGCCAGGGACAAGCTGTATTTGCACACCTGCAGCCGTGCCCCTTCATGGCCATACGCTCACAGCCCATTCACCATCTCCATGAGCCACTTTCCTGGCCTCCTTTTTGTAGATGGATGCCTTGAGTTCTCTCTGCATGTGGGTACCAGATTTTGGACCTTGTAATGGAGTGAAAGAGGAGAGAATGATGGGAAACAACTCTGCAAAACCTCCTGGCCTCCTTCTCTGGTGTATTTGTCTCCAAGAATGACCATAAAGTCTCTTCTTCTTGCTTGTTGCATGCCCTGTGATATCAGGGCATCACAAGGGTTCAGACACTGCAGCTTTGGCAAGGCAAAGAGAAAGCATCTATCAACAGTACAGTGTGACTGCCTCTCAAAATCACTGCCCTTACCCTCAGGGACTGGCAGTTGCTTGGAGAAATGGAGATCTCTGCTCTCTGTCCCCCTGTGGTGAGCACCGGGAGGATCAGGATAGCCTCTCTCACCTGGTTCCTCTGGTGGATAGGAATCAAGGAGGGGTGCAGCTGATCCTGGGGCTCTTTGCATGCTCGCCTTCGTGCAGGCTCATCAAAGGGTCTTTGAAGCTGCTGGACATGGGGGTGGGAGGTTCCCCAGGAGCAGATGATAGAATGATGGCTGCAGGGATGTGGTAGAAGTTTGCTGCAAGCTGCAGCTGGCAAACTTTACCCGACACCTGCATTTGGGTCCTGCATCTTTGGTGCTGGTTTGTAAGGCTCTCTGTATTGATCAATCCAAGTAGATAGCTTAAATTAGCCAGAAATTAAAAGGCATCTAGCTTGTTAAGCTGTGAGGTTTCCGGGACAGAGTTGTGCCCTGCAGAAGGTAAGTGTTGCAGTGTGAAACCAGTGGGTAGGGCTGCATGAAGCAGACAAGGTTTTGGGTACACTGACGTTTGTAGGGGAAAAATTGTTGAAGATGAGGATTTAAACACAATGATATCAATTCTTGTCCTGGATACCCTTCATGTGGTGTTTTCTAGAGGTGGATGGATTGTAGCAGGGAAAATCACTACAGGCTCACCTTGTTCTCATCTTTTTTCACAGCCTCTTATTTTCAGTTTGGAGAAAGGAAGTATAAATGCAGTCCATCACCATTATAAATTACACATTTCACTTTTCCATGCTTGGGAAATCCAGGGTTCAGCATGCCTCTAGTGCAAAGCACCGGCTTGATTTTATTGCTGCCCTTGGGAGTCAGCGAGGTGTCTGGACTGCTGCTATGTCAATAAGGTCTTGACCTCAACCAGGGCACCTGTACACCCCATCACCTGGTTGAGTACCAATCAAACGGGATGTGTCCTGTGCATCCTTCCTGGCATGTCTTGGGATCGGCAGTGTCCCAAAGGAAACAACCCAACTGTGGGACCAAGGCAGGAGCGGAGGGGCCACCTGGCCATCCCCAGCTCTGTGCTGCAGGCATCTATTAACAATTAGCTTTTGGGCTCCGCTAAGTGCACTCAGCCTGACTTGGTTTTATGGGCATCACCCATCTCCCAGTAAATGTGATAAGAGGCTCTGATTAGCCGTGGCGTTCCGACCAGCTCAGCACTGGGCTCCAGCATGGCTGTCTGAAGGCTTCTTGCCACATCTGCTTTCCATGCCACGCTTCCAGGCCCAGGAGGGTCTAATGAAGATTGTCCCTGGAGCTCGTTGTTTACTTTCAGGCAAGCATCAGAATTAAGACCAGTTTAGCTGCCCCTTCTTTTCCTTTCCTTTTCACCAAGCTCAGTCTAAACATGCATCTCAAGAAAGAGACTTTTTTACTGCCAAGACAACGCGTGATAAGGAAAGATCATCTGTCTGCAAGAAAATTACTTGAGTGGGGTTTGGAAAGTGGTCCCGAGGGTCTGATTCCAGCACAGACACAGCCCCTGGGGAACATTAAAGAATTATAACCCTCGTGATAAGGCACTTTCTTTTATAGTTTTTTTTTTTTATTTCATAGCAATAGTCACAGCTTAAAGATAAGAAGAACACACATTTTGTTTAACTAGGCTCTTGTTCCTTGGTTTGGGGCTCACTGCGAACTGGCATCCATCAAACTCTTTTGTGATTTACATGAATACCTGATTCTTCTGATAAGGGAAAGTGTAAGTCAACACAGTGCTGTTGTAATTGGGTGTTACCTGTTTAGATACCGAGCTGCTATCTCAGCATCAGCTCACAGGCCTTGCTTGTCTTTACCTTTCCTTGCTAGGTGCAGAGAGAATGTCTCTTGGCTTTGCCTTGGCCCCAGGTGTTGCAACAAGCTGCCTGAAAGCATCTTTCCCATGTAATAGCAGTGGTCACAGGATGCTGCGGATGCTAAGAGTCGATGTGCTTTCGAACTGTGACGGGAAAAAAATAGAGAATAATCCTCAGTTACACCCCAGCCCCTTGGCCACTGACTGCTGGGGTCTGCATGGTCTCGTAAAGAGGTGCAGCCACTTCTTTCTATTGCTGATCATAGAATCATAGAACCATAAAGGTTGGAAAAGAACATGAAGATCACCCAGTCCAACCCCAGCCCACCCCCACCATGCCCACTGCCCACGTCCCTCAGTGCCACATCCCCATGGTTGTGGAACACCTCCAGGGATGGCGACCCCACCACCTCTCTGGGCTTTCTTCATCTCAGTGAGCAGCACTTCATGCTTTTAGTATAACAGCACTATTACTGTGTATGCGTGGTAGCAGCAATCTCTGATCCTCAGCATACCAGGACCTCTTGGCTGTATATGGCAGAGATATCAAGACAGCTCAAAGCCTGGTCGATTTGTGACATAAAAGCTAACACCACAAGGAGCCTGGTGGAGGAATGGATGAAGGCCATGAGGTAGGACATCTCAGAACGTAAGCCATAGCTCTTGCCTTGGCTCACCCCATTACCCCCATGCTGCTTTCCCAGGAGGAAACAGCTTTCTTCTAACAAAATAAAAGCACCTGATCCTCCATAAACAAGCATGGTTGGAAACGTATAAAGAAAGAAGGGAGGACTGGGAACAGCCTCAATCTCCCACCTACACATTCTGAGGGCCATAGAATTGCAGAAATGAGATGCAAACCACTGACCAAAATGCTCATTTGGGGTAAGAAATCCCCTAGAGGCTGCCTAGTGTTTGCTCCCTCTCTATATCTTTCAGAGACGCCTTTAGGAGAGCTGAACTTGGGAACGTGGAGAAGCAGTGCAGAAGTAGACCATTAGCAGCAAGATGATCTCTTCCGTTTCCATCCTGAGTTTGGCATCAGCCCATAAGCATTCATTTCATCCCACAGCATGCTCCTGTAGTGGCAGAGGTGTGCCCAGCAGCACGCTATTCATCCAGGCGTTGGGCTTCAGGGTGCAAAAGAATCATAGAATCATTAAGATTAGAAAAGACCACTAAGATCATCTAGTCCAACCATCAACCCATCAACCCATCAAACCCACCAAACCCACCAACCAGAGGTCGTGGACCACCTGATAGGTCCGTTTGGACATGCTTAGCTGCCTGTTGGGTGGGCACCTCCTGGATTGTGGAGATCACGGCTCTTTTGGCTCAGGTGTCCTGAGAAGTTGGGAATATTTGATGTAAGGAAAGGCTGTAAAATAGCCCAACACACTGAGTTGAAAAGGCAGTATCGTGTTGACTTGCTTTGATGAGTTTAAAAGAATTTCTTGGCCAGCGTGCAGTTAGAAGACATTCTGTAGTGGTGTAGGGAAAGACAGATATATAAATATACATATTAAAAGGAAAAAGAATGCTAAATACACTTTTAGCACAGGAGAGCTGAAGTTTAAGAGGATATTTCCTGGCTTAGTCTAATGCGCTCACTAGACGTTTTCCTCCACACTAAGTGAATTCTGGCTGAATTAAAGAGCCACTTTTCCTCTTATCTGTTGTTCCTGTTATCTAGCTCCAATGGAAAGGCTGGGAGCTGAGAGACAGCCAGGGCACACCATTTTATAGCTCGCCTTCCCACTGCTCCCCTGGGCTTCCATCAGATGCCAGGAAGAGCTGTTAAAAAACAGCCTGTCACTCCCAATCTGACTACACAGGGGGAACAGCAATGGGAAAGTCACAAAATAGGTTGCTTTGCTGGAAATCTTGATGCAGGGGAGATGGGACACCTAAAATCTCTTGCAGACCCTAGGGAAGTGGTTGCACTCTGACCTCCATGGAGCAGGGTCCATCTTTTCCATTAAAGATCCTGTCCAATTCACATGTGCTGGTCCCCCAGAGGTGTCTGTTAAAAGAGAAGCAATAAAAACAAAACCACCAATACAACTCATTATTCACTGTCACTCCCTGTTTCTGGCTCCTGGGCCAAGCTGGTGCAACCAGAAGGAGCCCAGAAACCCCATCTCTCACTCTACCTCCCCCACTGACATAGTGCTTAGACCTGGGCATCTGATTTGCTCCTCCTTCCTCTCCTTCAGCAAATCCTCTATTTCACCTCTAGAAGTTTCCATCTGGGTTGGAGCAGATATGTTTGTCCAGCATCAAACACAGCCAAGGCTCCTACCTCAAACTGATGCTCTTCATACCACGGTGGGAGCAATAGGAACAATACCTAATTAAGGTAGCCCTTAACTAAGAAACTTTATTCCTTCTATTTCTTTTCATCAGCGCTCCAGCCCAGTTCTTAACATACCTTTGTCCAAGTTGTCTCTAAGTCCTTCCTTCACTATCCCAGCCATCCTTCCAAGAAGGGCCCTGCTCCATGGGCAGCTGGGAACTGCAGCAGCCTCTTTTCAAAGGCTTTACGAATGCTTAACACTGGGCCTCAGGAGTCAGTGTTATTTCCATGGTTTTCCAGAAGTGATCAGGACAACATACCTATGGGTCTTGGCTGACTTTGTAAGGTGCAGTTAAGTTGCCATGAAGTTCTGTCTACAGCGAAGTGAGCACTGAAGACGCGTGGAGTCCTCTCTGTCTTCCCAACCTTCTCCCTTGCTTAGGAAAGTCACTCGCTTTGGTTTCCTCACCTGTAAAACAGGGGTGAAATTTGCTTCCTTTGAGATCTAGACAAAAAAAGATGTGTACAATCTCATAAAATGATGGTGATTGGATGGCACGCCTCTTCCCATTTGAAGCTGATACAGATCTCGCCCAAATCCTCCATGTAAAATCTCAGTATGAAACATCTAACACGCTGATCTGATTTAAAAAGAAACAGAAGCCTGGAGTTGAAAAGCAGGTGGGTTTTATCACCTCTTTTATTATTTAATTTGGCTGGAATGTCCATCTCCTCTTTTAAGATGAATGAACATTCTACTGGCAGCAACTCCCTTGCTTTTTGCTTTCAAAACAGAATTTGGGGGATTTTGGGGGGATTTTCATTATTAAAAAAGAAAGCACACCTTTCCTGAATAAACCACAGTATCCTGCTGACAAAATTACCATGGAACAGCTCCAGTCCTGACATTGCTTGTCCCTCCTGGTCCAAAAGGTTGAGATGCCCAGTCCTTCTAACATCCATGTAAATCTGGGCTACAGTAAGGACAGCTTTAGGGCACTTGGGACCAGCTCAAGGTCCCTGCACCCACCTGCCACAGTGCATGAATTAGGAAACAAATAAATTAAAAACAAAGTTACATTGGATCAGATCATACCTGTGCCCTGAACAATGCCATCAGAGAAATGATTGTCGGCTAGAATTGACCTCAGCTTCAGCCAAGCAGGGCTAAAGCTGTGGATGCCCGGTATTTGCTAGTAAAATCCTTTTCATGAAGGAAGTGTGTGGCTTTATCCGTAGACAAAATAGGTTTTGTAACAGGTTGCCCAGAGAGGCGGTGGTGCCCCATCCCTGCAGACAGCCAAGGTCAGGCTGGACGGGCTCTGAGCACTGATGGAGCTGTGGGTGTCCCTGTTCAGTGCAGGGAGTGGGACAGGTGGCCTTTCAGGGGCCCTTCCAACTCAATCCATTCTATGGTTCTATGAGAAAACTCCCAGTCATTAAGCTGAAAGCCACCTAGCAGAACACAAGCTTGAGACCTCTCAAACGTTTCTGAGCAACCTTAGATCAGCCAGTAAAAAAGATAATACAACCACACCTCCACATTTCACCTAGCTCCTCGCATGGGCTGTCCATGCGGTCATCACTAAGACCATCATCTCCTTCTCACCCTCTCTGGGCTTCTCGCATTGGGATGGCACTGCTTGGTGCAGCAGTGAGGGACCTCAGCTGACCCGGGAGCCCTGGAAAGTGGAGCAGCAACCTGCCAACCCCACCACAAAATACAGCAGGTAGCCACATATTTTCTTTAGACAAGGCATATCGGAGAAAATTGGAGCACAGACTTTGCTTCTTCACTTGGGGTGGATTACAGAGGATTTTCTTGCATCTTTAAGTGCATAATTTGTGGGCTCGGCCACGCAGACAGGAAATTAACGGAGTTTAAATGAAGAACTGCTCCCTTTCCTAGCTGTCTGATTATTTCTTTTGATTTACTGTCACCCCGACAGAGTACTCCTGATCTAATCACAGGAGCTTGCACTCCGTGATCCAATTACTGCCAAGTCTCTGGATGTTCATTTTGCTCTGACAGAAACACTTAAATGTGCGAACTTCACAGAGGCTGAGGCCTTCCTCCAGTGGAAGTGGATGTGAATTGGTTGTCCCCATCTGAGAGCAGATTTCTCTTCCTGGAAAAGCTAGAATCCTTTCGTTTATGGGGAAAATAAAGTGTTATTTTGCACAGACCAGAACATCTGCTTCACCTTTGGCTACTCCTACAGTCTCTCCATAGCTTGGAAATAAGCAGCAATCAAAAAGGTGCAGGGTGCAAATAGTGCAGGGTGAGATGCGTGTGCATGCAACAAACAGTTCTGCAGAAAAACGTACCTTGCTGCTCATTTCTGGCTTTAACAAATTCCTTCTCCATCAGATCTCAGGCCAGGCTGGATGGGGCTGTGAGCAACCTGGCCTAGAGGGAGGTGTCCCTGCCTACAGCAGGGGGTTGGAACTGGGTGATCTTAAAGGTCTCTTCCAACCCAAACCATTCTATGATTCTATAATTTCCTCTACAAGAACTGATGATACGACCCGGCAGGGAGATAAATAATAATATTTTTCATCATCATCATCATTGCTGGACTCGATCATCTTTAAGGTCTTCTCCAACCTGAGCAGTTGTATGAATTCTATGATTGTCACCATCATCATCATCCATCTTGCTTTCAATAGAAAGGTTTCCTGGGAGACAGCACTGGTAGCAAAATAAGTCACTTCCAGGCAAGTCTGTGCTAAACAAGGTGAAGGCTGGGCTGCTGGTCCCAGTTTTGGATGGCACGTTTGCTGCCCATGGAGACGTTGGCCTGTGAACATTGTTGGCCATGGAGAGCAGCTCCTGAGTGCCCTCCCATTCTGCAAGCAAGGGGAGTTGGGTTTCTCTGAGGTGCAGGAGCTGCTGCTTCACAAGCACAAAATACCCACTCTTACCTCTACCCACAGGTCTCCACCCCTCCGCCAAGCCTGGCTCTAGCTCCTCAGTGAATTAAATGCTATTGATTTGGATGAAGTACATCCAGCACACTCACAGAGTTTTGTTTTCATAAAGGAAGCTGCAGGCACAGAGGTAACACTGAGCATGTTTCCCAACAGCTTTCCCCAGCACAAATTAGCACAAAGTTAGGCTGCAGCACTTGCTGACAGCTAAGGCATCTCCTGCTCTGCACACCCGAACATCATCACGTTGTACCCTCTGTCTGTCATTATCTGCGGCTGCTGCAGCCAACAATCCTCTCCTGACATCACTGAGTAGGGAAAAAAGCTCCTGAGGCCTGATAGCATCATGCTGGTGGCTTCCAAGCCTTCCTTGTGATGCCGCTGCCCAGCGTTTGCTCATGTCCTCGCATTGTTCCCAAGCCTGATAACGCCCTTGGTCAATGTTAGCATCTTATCACCCCTGTGATCCACCTTTAGCAGGGAGAGCAGCAAGCTCCAGCTACTGATAGACCTATCTGTCTGCCCATTTAGGATACCTGGGCTTGTCTTGATCAATGTTTAATCTCTGTTTGCAGGAACAAATCCCTCCTTGCCATGCCTGCAAGCTGGGATGAGCATCCCAGAGCCCAGCTACGTGGAGGGCCCAGCACAGCCATTAAAGAGTCACCATGAGCACTCCTGGGGGTTTTTATTACCTTTATTTCAGCTGCTAGGCAGCTGAGGTCCCCAGAGAGGTGTGGTGGCCTCTCAAGGTCTCAGGGCTATTGAGAACTGAGCAAGGATTTCCCAAGGCTTGGGACATCCTTCCCCTTCAACGGCAATGGAAAAGCTTGGCCAAGTCAGGGTATCATTAGAATCATAGAATGGTTTGGGCTGCAAGGGACCCTGAAAGGCCACCTGTCCCACAGAACGGGGACACCCACAGCTCCATCAGTGCTCAGAGCCCATCCAGCCTGACCTTGGCTGTCTGCAGGGATGGGGCACCAATGCCTCTCTGGGCAACCTGTGCCAGTGTCTCACCACCCTAACTATAAACAACTTCTTCCTAATATCCAGTCTAAAATTTCTCTCCTTTAGTTTGAAGCCATTCCCCACTGTCCTATTACAACAGACCCTGCTGAGGAATCTGTCCCCTGCTTTCTTATAGTGCCCCTTTGGCTGAAGAAGCCTTCCCCTCCAGAGCCCTGAGTTCTTTTGAAGATGTGATCATTCACTTTGCTTTATTTGCAACCCTCTTCCAGTCAACAGAGTGGAGATAAGCATGGGCAGGGATCTAAAGGGGATCAGGATTCATCAGACAGAATGAGAATAGAGTGCAGAAGAAGAAAGAAAGAAAGTAAAAGTTAAAGCTCGTTGATGATCCGGGTTCCAAACCAGGCCAGACCTAAAGAGCGGAGCTCTCCTGCAAATGCACTTCTTTTTCTTTTAATCAAAAAGCAATGGAAGGCCACAAGCCTTTAACCATCCCTCCCCTTGTCTTCCCAGATAATGGGATCTGCCACAGTGTCACAGTGAGGTTTAATGCAGTAAATGCATTTTGAAATGCTGCCAGCACTCAGTGCTGCAGCACAACGTTCCCCTTACCGTGAAGGAGGAGGCCAACGTCACGGGGACATCTCGGCCTCTCTGCTCACCCTAAAAACGAGGAGGGGCAGATGTGGCTTTTCCCAAAGACATCAGCTGGTCTGAAAAAAAGCTGCACCCTCTCCCTGCACACCTGCTCCTCCTGCACTGCTATTTTTACACTCCTAGCAAGAACACTAAGCCAAATGGATCTCAGGACAGCTATGAGACACAAGCAGGTGCAGGACACAGCTCAGGATGCCCATCGAGCAGAGGTCCCACTTTCCTCAAGGCCAACAGAGGAGGAGAAGGGGGCAGACTCTTCAGCAGGGTCTGTTGTGACAGGACAAGGGGAAATGGTTTCAAACTATAGGAGAGGAGATTTAGACTGGATAGAAGGAAGAAGTCTTTTACAATAAGGGCAATGAAGCACTGGCACAGGTTGCCCAGTGATGTGGTGGGTGCCCCATCCCTGCAGACAGCCAGGGTCAGGCTGGATGGGCTCTGAGCACTGATGGAGCTGTGGGTGTCCCTGCTCAGTGCACGGAGTGGGACAGATGGCCTTTAAGAGTCAATTCATTCCAACTCAATTCTGTGATTCTGTGTTGGACCTCCAGCACCTTCACAGCACCCTACAGGTACCCCAGCAGCTGGCTGCAGCAGGACAACACAGTGCCAGGATCCTCCTTTCCTCTTTCCATTATTTTGGTGGCAAAATTCGGGCAATGCCCAGAAGTGCCCCCTGTCACTCAACCAGCTTTCCTTCGGCTTTGTGTGATGGTGGAAGGGATGCACAAGAAATCAGAGCTGCAAATGTCCCCAGGCACCTTGCCCAGCAGGTACAGCTGTTTATTAATGACATCGACACTGGATTAATGATCTAAGAATGAATCACAGAATCATTCAGGTTGGAAAAGACCTCTAAGATCACCCAGTCCAACCCCAGCCCACCCCCACCATGCCACTATGTCGCTCAGTGCCACATCCCCACAGTTCTGGAATACCTCCAAGGACAGTGACCCCACCACCTCCCTGGGCAGCTGTGCCACTGCAGCACTGCTCTTTTGGAGAAGAAATGTTTCCTAATATCCAACCTGAACCTCCCCTGGTGCAATATGAGGCCATCACCTCTTGTTTTGTCTCTTTTATTTGGGAGCAGAGGCCGACCCCCACCTCACCACAGCCTCCTTTCAGGAGCTGTAGGAGCAATGAGGTCTCCCCTGAGCTCCTCCGCTCCAGACTGACCCATCCCAGCCCCCTCAGCTGCTCCCCATCACACTTGTGCTCCAGACCCCTCACAGCTTCACTGCCCTTCTCTGCACACATTCCAGGGCCTCAATGGCTTCTTGCAGTGAGGGGCCCAAACCTGAACAAAATGAGGGCTGAACTGCATAAATTTTCCAGCATACCTGAGTATTGCCTCCATGCTGTGCTACACTGGAGTTTTGCCTAATGATAACAATATCATTTGATGATAAAGTGACCTCTCAGGCTACGCTACCTTTTCCAATTACACTATTTTCTCTTTTTTTTCCCCGTACGTGGACCCAGCTGATGGAACACCACCTTCACCCACGGTTTTCCAACCTGCTCAACGTTCCCAGCATGGCATAAGGCCGTTTGTTGGCTCTGCAAGCTTGTACACACCAACAATATTAACCTCAGCGATGCCCAAGGCTGTGGATGCCCCATCCCTGGAGGCATTCAAGGCCAGGCTGGATGTGGCTCTGGGCAGCCTGGTCTGCTGGTTGGCGACCCTGTACATAGCAGGGGGTTGGAACTGGATGAGCATTGTGGTCCTTTTCAACCCAGGCCATTCTATGATTCTATGATTTGCTGTGCAGTATAAATCCCACAGGGGAGAAGCAGAAAGCAAGCAGGCTCTTCTCCAATGGAAGTTGGGAGCTTTATTTGTACAGGCATAGGAATCTCGGCAGCATAGTCTGAATTCCTGCTGAGATGAGCTAATCTGGGGAAGTCTGCAAGGTTTGCTTGGCTGGGGAGCAGCGGCGCTGGGGGCTGCTCTGAGCAGGTTTCTGTGGCACGTTTCTGGAGAGCTGGGGATGTGTTTTTAAAGGGGTAAAATGCTGGTGATGTCACCTCAGCTCCAGAAACAGTGGTGCAGATCGCATGGAGGTCTGATCTAATCCAAAGGCTTGGAGATGAAGGGCTGGCTTTTTAGGGCACACCAGTTCTGCTTATGCAGGCTGTGATCCAGAACAGCCCAACACCAAAGGATCCTCCTCACGTGCAGAGCTGGGAGTGCCTCTCAGTGCAGGAGCAGAGGCTTTTGGGTCCCCCAGAGCTGTGTGAATTGGGGTCCCCCTTCTCCTTGCAGGCTGGAGCAGGCTCTGCTGAGCCCCACCCCAATGCTCTGCACTTGGGGAACGGGTCTGGGTCAAGAGGGGAAGATGCCCAAAAAAAGACATTGTCACCCTCAGATTGCACAGGAATCCCAAGCCTTATTAATATATATATAGAATTGTAGAATCATAGAATCATTAAGGTTGGCAAAGATGTCTAAGATCATCCAGTCCAACCATCAGCCCTCCCCACCACGCTAAACCACGTCCCTCCATGCCACAACAGATGGCTTTATAACTTTTTAATAACCCTTTTTTTTTTCTTAAGTTTTCCAGCTTTAAAATGGCCACCCCTTGGGGTAGGGTTTTTATCGTCTTCCCATCCATCCCAACAACAAAGGAACCTTCTGCACTACCACTCAGTCCCGCCGGACCTTGTGTCCCCACGCCACTTCCTTCCTCCATCGCTCACATGAGAGCGCTCCACGTGGCTCTGGCCTTTGGCAGTGCCCCCAGCATCAGCACGAACACGGAGCTCCCGGCCCGTGCCCGGTGCTGAGGAGACGTCGGGGCGGTCGGGGCCCTGACCCCAGCGCCGGGGAGTCTGGAGCAGAGCCGACCCCCCCCCCCCGGCCACACCCCACCATCAGCCCACACCTCATCAATAGGGGCTGACAGCCCCAGCCCCACCGCAGCCCCCCCCCGGCACTGCACAGTGCAGGGTGGGTCAGGGTGCAGGCAGCCCCATTAAGTGTGGGGTGCAGGCGGCCCCGTGGGTCTGTGATGGGGAAGGAGACTCATAATTGGGTGTTAATAAGAGGGAGGGGGGCACAAAGGCAGATGTATAGAGATGGGTAGGGGTGCATAGGGATGGGTGCATAGGGAGATAGACCAAGTAGAGAGAGACAGACACCTGGGTAGGTATATAGAGATAAATAAATGGGAGTCTGGGGAAGTAGGCACCAAGAGACAAATAGACATAGGGATAACTGCAGTGTTAACGTGGTTAGATGGCCATGCAGCGTAGATGGATAGAAGGATGTGTGGATAAATGAATAGGTGGATAAGTGGATAGGTGGATAAATGGATAGATGGATAGAGGGATAGAGGGATAAAAGAACAAATATGTAGATGAGTAGATGTCTAGATGACTGTACAATGTATAGATGTATGGATAGATGAGAGTGAAAGAGTAGATGGCTGTGCAATACATAGCTATAGGGCTATATAAGGGAGTAAATGGGTAGGTGAGTAGTGTATATAGCTGTATGGCTATAGGACTACATGGCTAAATGGGCAAATAAATAGGCAGATGGCTAGATGGCTGTACAATATACACCTATAGGACTACATGGCTTAATGGGTAGATGGTTAGGTGGCTGCATACTACATATATATATGGCTGTAGAACTATAGGACTAGATGAATAAATGGGTAGATGAATAGATAGCTTGATAGCTGTGTAGCACACGTCTATAGGGCTACATGGGTAAGCAGATGAGTATGTATGATATATGGCCATAGGGCTATATGGCTAAATGGGCAGATTGGTAAAGGAGTCGATGGCTGTTCAACGTGTGTCTATATGGCTCCATGGATAACAGGGCAAATAGGCAGAGAAGTAGGTGGCTGTGTAATATATGGCTATATGGCCATATGGAAATACAGATAGCTCAGTTGGCAGACACTGATGCAGGCATATGTGGGCACATGCCGTGTACCCCATTTCTCCACAAGTTGGGATCCTGGCGCTCCTCAGAGCACTGCTCAGCATCAATCCCCTCCTCTGTCCTCCTCAGTCTCAGCTCCATCTCATTTGCGTTTTATTTCCCATGGAGGAAAAAAAAGAAAGAAACGAAAAGAAAGAAAAAAAAAAAGAAAAAAGAGCAATAATGTAACATTTAGGGGCTGAAGAGAGGGGTAAAAAGGATATTAAAACGCCCCTGAGCCACCGCTCTCTTTGGACATCCCTAGCGGCAGTACCTGGCCTCTAAAGGGGGGGAGTAGCGCGGGGTGGGGGGGGGGATGTTTTAAGACTGCTGCCGGCCCGTAAACAGATGCGAGGTTTGTTTAGGAGAGCGGCTCTGGAGGTGCGACGGGCGATGTGATAAAGCGGGGGGCCGAGCGGGCCCCCCCCCAGCTCCGACCCAGTGCTGCACACGCAGTGCTGGGGGGGGCGGGGGGGGAGCGCGGTGCTTTCCTTCTCCCAAACCCCGCAGCCTTCGGAGAGGCGGATTCAGCCCTAAATTTGACAGCGGGGTTTGGTGCTCGGGGGGTTCCCCTTTTGCTTCAGTCCCCCCGGAGGGAGAGGGGGGACACAAAGAGCTGCTGGGCAGGGGGATCGGCAGCTCCCGACCTCCGGTCCCAAATACCCAGCAGGACGGAGGGAGGCGGCTCCCGGAGCCGCGGTGCCGCCCCGAGACGTCTCCGTGCTCGCAGGGCTCCTCCCGCCCGGCCCGATCGTGCCCCAAACCCGGGGGCAGCCAGGCCAGCCCCCCCCCACTCCCCTTTTCCTCGAGACCCTCCGCTCCGCACCCCACACTGCACCGGCTGCTCCGCACCAACGCCGTGCGAAGCCCCAAGCTGCCGCTCCCCGGCCCTATAAACGAGAAACCGACAGCTCTACGAACATACAGACCTATAAGCTCTACAAACCTATAGATCTACAACCCTATAGCTCTATAAACCTGTAGATCCATAAACCTACAGACCCATCGATCCGTAGATTCATAGATCTATACCAGAGGGTACATATATATAGTGCCACGATCCGGGGCACGTCCCTACAGCCGGGCTCGGCTTGTCCCGGCTCTGTGCAGCAGGACCGTACCCCTTCCCCGGGGCAGACCCCTCCGACCGCCCTCGCAGGGCACACAGACCCCTCCCGGCTCGGAACAACAACAAAAATCCTTTAAAAATAGCCCTGCGCGTTTGGCGCATTTACCCATCCATCTATTTACCCGCTCATCCCCCGGCTGCGCTCACCCAATTATCCCTTTCCCAGCGCTGAAACATTTCCCTCCTGCTTCGTTTCCTCCCTAAACGTTTTATTTGTGTGTTTGTGTGCGCGATTTTTAAACAACTCTCAGCGCTGTCCCGCGGAGCAACTTGGCAATGAGTTCCCCCTCCGTCCCCAGCCCCGATCCCTCTCGCTGTTCGCATCCACCGTTCCCATGCGGGAGAAAACGGCCCCGCAGCGGCCGCTGACCGCCCCCCGGCTGAGGAGCAGCGTGGGAAGGACGCGGTTCGTTGCCCGGAGCTCCGTCCGGCTCCGTTTCGTTTGCGGCGCCGTGATTTCTTTTTGGGAGAGCGCGCCCCGCAGTCGCAGCGATTCACTCCGAGATTTACTTCTTCGTTTATTGATTTCTTCGTTCGTCGATTGATTGATTTTCCCCGCGCTCCGCCGCATCCCCGACTTCTGCTTTCGTTTTGAATTACAATGATTAAGATACATAAATGTTATGGGGAGGGGGGGGGTACGACAAGAGCTCAGCTGCCCCCAACCCCCCCTTCCCGTCCGCTCCTTTGCCCCCGCAGCGTTTTCGATGCTCGGCGCTGCGGGGCTTTGCCCGCACAGGGACGTGGGTCCGGGTTCTGCTTTTCGTGGCTCTGTTTTGTTGTCATTCGGAAAGGCAAAGCCAAAGGCGCTCCTTCAGATCTCTGCTCCTGGCCGTGCTGCTCGCGGAGCTGTAACCGTTTTCCGTCGAAATTCTTCTCTTTTTTAAAAAGAAACGAAAAGAAAGGGGTGATGCGCGCTAGAAATTCAACACAGGGCTTCTCTGGTAGGGGAAATCTTGCATGGAGAAGAGAGGGAGACGGGAATCCAAAGCAGGCGCATCTGGGCAGGCGGCTGCCTTGGGGAGAAACAAAAAGGACACATCGATGCGTTCAATTCTGGCTCCTTTCTAGGCACACCGATAGCCCCCCCCCATACACACACATTTACCCGCAGGCACGGCAGGACAGGAATCACGCTGGATATTCAGGCTGGAGTGTATCTACATGTTTATACACCACACGCGTTCCTCCGAGCTTCCAACAGGTTTTAAGCCCCATCTGCATGCAGTGTTTGTATTTAGGCGTATAGAACCTCAATGGAAACGTTCCAATTAATTCCCCCACGTGCAAAAAAAAAAAAAAACCAACCCCAAATATACATCTTTGCACCTCACAAAGCATCGCTGTTGCTTCTATTTGCCTGCACTGCCCTTCTGTCTGTGGCTGTTAGTTCTGTTATTTCGATGGGTGCCCATAACTGCGTTCCTGGTCTGCCTGCCCCGATCTCTCCCAGCCTCATTTCCAGCTGCTCTGGAATCCCCACCTTGGGTCCAATGGGACTTGGGGAGCCCCTGGGAGCCGCTCCAGAGCTGGGACACAATTCCCATATATCTCTTTTTCCCCTCTATTTTTTCCCCCTTTGCTCCCTGAACCTGAAGAGAAGAATCTCCATCTCTTTCAGACAGAGGTTTCTAATTCCCTCCTTCTGAGCCTCCACATCCTTTGCCATCAGCCAGCCCTCGCTTCTCCCTGCTCAGAGCCCAACATTTAGGGGTACCTCGGAGCCCTCCCCCCAAATGCATCACAAACCCAGGGCTCTGAGCTGCGTATGTCTGGGAACTCACCCACTGGGTGTGGGTGTTAGGGAATATTCAGGCTATGAGCATCATTCTCAGGGAGCAGAGATCCCCAGACCCCGGTGGGACCCCCTCCATTGGGCTGCCCCCCATTCTCCCGTTAAACCTTTAGATCCAGTGACCTCTGCCAGACACGGGGACCATTGGGGCAGCAGCTTGGAGAAATTCCCTTGACCGTCCCAAAAGATCAGGGTCATCCCAAAACAGATTGGGGTGCTGGGTGCCCCGTACCCCCGCCTTGCCCCCTCTGCGAGGTGGGCACCATTTGGGTGCCTGGAGAGGCTGGACTTTGCCTTGCCGTGCAGTCATGCCCAGCTTTGATTTCATTATTATATTCTTTTTTTCCCCCCTTATTTTTTGGCATGGCAATGAAACCTGGCACCCGGCTGATGGTGCAAGAGATACCAACCCCCCCCCCCCACACACACACATACACACACACCCTTCCAGCACCACCACCTCTTTCCTCTCATCGCCGCCCACTTCCACGTGACGTGGGCAAACCACTCAGCGAGTGGGACTGGGGAGCTGGGCCACACTGGGGAGCGGGGAAAAGTTTGGGTTTTTTGGGGTAGGGGGGAACACGGACAAAACCCCATTACCCCTCTGCACCCCATCGGCGCAGCAGGAACCCGGCATCCCTTAGCCCTCTGCCTCCCTGAGAACGAGGGGTGCCCCACGCAACAGAGGGTGCCCCACACAGCGAGGGGACCCCCCCGGACCCCCCGCCACCTCCTGCCCCCAGCACCAAGGTGGGTCTCATTCCCCATCCCCTCTCCTCCCGCTTGCTGCCGCCTCGTTGAGCCCCTTCCTCTTGGCCTCCCCCAATAACTTCCTCCTATTGTTTCTTCGGACTCAATTTTGTTTTGGGTCCTATTATTATTATTATTATTATTATTATTATTATTATTATTATTATTATTATTACTAGGACGGGAATTCACTCCTTTTCCCACCCCTCCATGAGATCCTGCTCCTCTTTGGAGACCCCGATGGGAACCTCAGGCTCATGCTAAGCCGGCGACACACCATCCCATCTGCCCTCTGCATTTGGGGATGAAGCAGAGCCCCCCCAAACCCCCTTTTTTCCCCACCCCGCTGCCATCCTTACCCGCTCCTGAAGCACTGCAGGACTCGGCCTCCAGCTTCTCCCCCTTCCCTCGGCTGCTCTCCCGCTGTCCTGCCGGGTATCAGCTCTTATCTCCCGGTTATCTCTCCTGCTGCTAAATTCAGCCCGGCGGAGGGGTTCAACCTGGGGGATCTGTTGGTTCAACCCAAATCAGTTCCAAGAGTTGGTTCTCCGGCCGTAGTTCTCCACCCCAACCGGCCCTGGTTTTTCTAGGATCCATCCACTGCAGAGAAAACAGCAGCTCATTTCGCTTCGCTCCCCTTCCAGCGGCGTTTGGTGGAGTTTTGCCTTTGCGAGCAATGAGTGGTGAGCCCCGAAACTGAGCTTTCTGCCCCCAAAACCAAAGGACCATCCTACAGCCCAACCCGCGGTCCCCAGTGGGTCCCCCGCGTGTGCAAAGAGCATTACAACCCCGTGGGAGGGGGAATTGGGCAGAGGGCTGCTCCCCACTGAAGCGGAGGCACTGTTCAGCCCCCACTCGTGGCTGCGGGGTGACACGGACACACGTGCGGCAAGGCAGCTGGAGGCCAAGCAAAAGCTTAATTTAATTCCCACCCGCTCCCCCCTCAGACCCCTCCCTGCAGTTCTCAGCCTCCCCACATCAAACACCAGCTCCGAGGGGGGGGCCATTAGCAGCTTAAAGCACCGGCCCTACCTGCGGGACAAAGGTTTTGCTCCAGGGCTTCTCTGTCTCTCACCTTTCCCGGCTGCTTCCCCCTTCTCTGACTTCTCCATCAAACCGACCCCCCCTCCCCAGCCCTAGGCCCTGCTCTAACCTCCTTATCCCCCCCCACCCCGCCCCGAGGTGGGTTCCTGCATCCCCTTCCCATCACCCGGTGCTGGTGTAGGACGGGCCGGGGGGGGAGGGGGGGTTGGACGGGGAGGAGACTGCCCGAGGGTTTTAAGCAGCCCGGCCCCACTGTTGAGGGGGGGGGGAGCCGATGGATGGAGCCCGGTGGGAGAAGCTAAGGCCAAGCAGGAGCCAAAGGGACCGGGACTGCTGGCTGGGGACCTGCTGAAGGTGGGGAAGGTGGGTGGTGGGGAGGGGGGGGGCGAAGGACAAAATCCCGTCGCCGGCCACAGTTCGGTCAGGGCCGTGAGGTTGGACCCACGCGACACCGCTCCATCTGCCTCCAGCGCTGGAGAAGGGAATCGGGGTTGTTCACCCGCTCCCCATCGCTCTGGATTGCGCTCGGAGACCCATCTGGGGTTTGGGGGGCCCCGCTGCGAGATGTACCAGAGCTTAGCCATGGCGGCGAACCCCGGCCCCCCATCCTACGAAGGGGCAGGTGGCTTCATGCACGGCGCTGCCGCCGCGTCCCCCGTCTACGTGCCCACCACCAGGGTCCCCTCCATGCTCCCCAGCCTGCCCTACCTGCCCAGCAGCGGCTCTTCCCAGCAAGCCAGCCCCGTCTCCAGCCACTCCATCTGGACTCAACCCGGAGCCGAAAGCGCCGCATACAACCCTGGATCTTCCCACCCGCCCGTGTCACCTCGCTTCTCCTTCTCCACCAGCACTCCCATCCCCTCCACCTCATCGCGGGATGCCGCGGCGGCTTACAGCAGCTCCTTGAGCCTTTCTGCTAACGGGAGGGAGCAATACAGCCGGGGCTTCGGCAGCTCCTACTCCAGCCCTTACCCGGCGTATGTGAGCCCCGAAATGGCCACCACTTGGACTTCTTCGCCCTTCGACAGCCCCATGCTGCACAACCTGCAGAGCAGAGGGACGCCCGCGGCCGCCCGGCACGCCAACATCGGTGAGCGCACCGTCCCGAGGCAGGGATGGGGTGGGAGAAGGGAGAAGGGAGAGGGGAGAAAGGAGAAGGGAGAAAGGAGAAGGGAGAAGGGAGAAGGGAGGGTTTCACTCCGTGCGCTCCCCAAATCTTTATCCGCACATCCTTCTCTCCGGAGGGTTTTGGATGCTTGGATCGTCTCTGCTGGAGATGCAGAATTTTGGGGTTCCCCATGGGTTGCGCTGTGATGGACGCAACGCAACCATTGTAAGAAGTCCTCAAGGGATGCGGTTCCAAAAGAAAAAATGTAAAAGTTAAATGGAGGTAGGCCTGGAGCGGCCAGAAATCACGTGCCGAGCTCCCGTGGAAGGGTTTGCTCTGCAAATAGCTCCGTGGGCATTTTGGGACCATCCCGTTGCAGTCTGCAGGAGCACACAGGCAGCCCCTTCCCGGGCTTGGTTTTGGTGCAGAAGGGGGAGATTTAGGGACTGAATGCATGAGAGAAGTTCAGTGTGTGAACCTCGGCTCTCACCCTCAGGCTGCTTTGTGCTGTGTCCTCTTTGTAATTTTTGGGAGGGTCGGTTAGAGGCCGGGAAAAGGTGATAGAGATGAAGAAACACATCCATTTTCATTCTTACATCTGCTTGCACCCATTTTTGCTTTTCTGGGGTCTCCTGGGTGGCTTAGCACAGCCCCAGAATTGGATTCCAGAGTCCCACTGCCGAAATCCCATCTGGGATCCCTTGTGCCGATCCCCGCCTGCGGCCGACACCCGAATTTCCATAAGCAGCCCTGTCCTAAAACCAAAGAAATTGCCCCACAGGGCTTGACATATTGCTGCTGTATTTTGGATAGAGTAAAAGGAGAAATGGGGAGAAGAGTGGGGCCGAGGGGCTGCCCTTATAGACCTCTTTCTGTTGCCCACGGTCTCTTCGTGGAGGTATCGCTGTTGGCTTTGGAGTTAAAACGAAAGGCGAGCGGCTCGCATTCGTCGGCCGATAAATACCAGGATTGCACTTTTTAACCTGCATTTTAGAGAGCACATTTCCCATCTTGTCCCACGAGGTTTTCTCAGTCTTTTGTATTATTTTTAGGCGTTATCAAAGTGAAAGTCGGGAGTCGGCGAAGGCTTGGCCTTGCCAATGCCTTTTGCATTTCTTCGAGCATTAAGAGACTGCTTAAAATGGGGAACAGAGCACCTACAAGGATAAAGGCCTTTGAGGAAGGGATTTTGGGAAGCTGTGCGATGGTGAACGTGCGGGAAACCCAGGAGCTACTGAATTGGATCATTTATGCATTTGTATTTGACTACCGTGGCATCTCTTCCCATGGGAAAAAAAATATACCGCCTTTACGCGGCGGGCGCAGATGAGTTCTTGGCCATAAAACCCACTTAAGGAAATGAAATGATCAACGTGAAGACTTGTAGTTGCAGAAATACTGGGCAGCTTTCAGGTGATTTGGGGGTTCCGAGCCCCGTGCTGAGCAGAGCTCTGTGCCGTGGCCCCGCGGCTGCGGCCGTGCTTTGTGCCGGGCTCTCACGTCGCACCGCGCCGACGGGATGGAGCCGCCCAAAATTCAGGGTGTAGACAGAAATGGGGATGGCGTGGAAGGCAGCTCCTTGGTGGGTGGCTCGGGGCCCAAGCTCCTTCCTTGGCCTTTCCTTAGGATATTTTCTTTCTCCGCACAGTCTCTGGGTGGAAACACAACCAACCCTTGGCGCAAGGCTCTGTTAAACCGAGCCGTCCTCGCAGCGCTTTCATTTTCCTCCAGCGACTTTGCTTAGTGGAAAATGCCATCTTTGGACTGCTCTAATTGCAGAGCAGTCTGTCGATACCGTAATATTAATTATTATTATTGCTAATGAAGATCAAGCACACACAGACATAGTTGGAATTGCAGACTCAGACATGCAGTCTACACAATTGGGAACGGCATTTATTTCCCACTGATAAGCAGTGCTGCAGGAAAAGCTCGGTGAAACTGTACTCGAAGGTGACAGAAACAATACTAAAAGAAATGCTTTCTTGCTTTTCCCTAATAGGAAGGATTTGGGGTGCCGTAGCAGCTCTGTGGTATAAAAGAGCAGTCTGGGAAGCGTAAATAAATATAGGGAAAAAATCAAAATAAAAAATGGTGTGCGCTCACGATGCCCCACTTGGGCTTCTGGAGGTATGTTTGGGGAGCACTTCATTACCCCGCAGGGAGGATCGGAGCTGGCAGCCCGAGACCGTGAACTTGCTGTAGGTGTGGGGATGGGACACGGGCAGTACCCCTCCAGGAGCCCCTCCTGCTGCTCCCAGCTGCCCCCAAATCCCTGAAATCCACCCCAAAACCAGTGCAGGAGGGCAGCTCGCCCTTCCCCTCTGGCCAGGTGGAGACGAGTGTGGATTGAGGCAATTTGCAGCACGGGGACGGCGGACAGACGCTGCTTCCCCATCCCACTGCAATTCCATTGCAGTTTGATTGCATTTCTTTCACTGCAGCCGGTGCAAACTTCTGCAAAACAGAAGAAAAACGGAAGCAAAATAGAAGGGATTTTTGTTTGCTTGCTGCTGCTTTTCTTTTTTTCTCTGTTGTTTGGATTTTTCTTCACTTTTTGCTCCAGCGTCCAGAGGAGGCTGAATTTTGCTGCCGTGCTTGGGAGCACGTCAAGGCATGGGGCATTTTGTAGAACCATCATGGGATCAGAGAATTGCAGAACTGTAGGAACACTGAATCACCAAATTAGAGAATTGTAGAATCAAGGAATTGTAGAGCTGTAGAATCATTGAATCGTAGAGTTGTAGAATCATAGGAACATAGAACTGTAGAATCACAGGATCATACAATCATTTAACTGTAGAGTTGTAGAATCATAGGAACATAGAACTGTAGAATCACAGATCACACAATCATAGATTCATTGACTCATAGAGCCACAGAATCATAGAATCGTGGAACTGTTGAATCGTGGCATCAGAACCATACGAAGGGCAGCCTCTGGCCCTTTGCATTTCGTTCCATCTTTTGCCAAGTCCCCGACCAGGCACTGCAAAGATCAAAGCCCTGAGCAGACGCTGTGCTCAGTTGGAAAATGTTTTTTCGGTGCTGCTGGGAGATTGAGAACCAGATCTTAACGCTTTCCCATAGGGATGCGAAGAGCTTTGCCTGGTAGCATCCCCAGGCCGGCGTTTCCAGTGACTGGTCGCCTTCACCACACTCCCTGCCCTACCCGCAGATGCCCCGGGGCAGCAGTGGGAAGGATGAGGTTCGGCTTTTGCACAACGGCACCGCTCCAAACACTTCAGCTTTCGGGGTGAGGAAGGCATCCCAGGATGCTCTCTCCCTCAACTCCTCTCCCCTTTGCAAAACATCACCGCTAAGAGCAAATGGATCAATCACAGCCTTCCACAATTGTCACCGTGGCCATAGAGCACAGTCTGGGACTTGGGGCAAAACCCACAGAATTAAGGGATAGAGATGCAGCATTTGAGCGTGCTGTTCGTTTCTTTACCCCCTTCACGTCCCCAGACAACATATTTAAAACTGCAAATAAAGTGGCAACAGTAGATTAATGGTGTAGATCCATCATTGGAAACGGCGCTTTAATTACTCAGTACAAACAGGCGTGTTGCATAGAGCAGCTGTGGTGCAGTTCATGCTACATATAAGACCATGTATTATAGATTTTGTATACATATTTATGAATATGTATTTGCAAAGCAGTGGAATTGAAGGCAATGGGAAATGGCTCCAAGTCTAACACTTTTATCATACCAGGATTCGTTATATTTTTCTCCTCTGAATATGAACTTCCATGCGTGTCCTTATCCCTGTAACAAAAGCAGTGATTTCTTTCTTCAGAGCACAGCCTGACATTCCCTCTCTCCACACTTACGTCCATCAGTTTCGGGAGGAAAAATGTGAAATCTTTGGAAATAGAGGAGGGTTTATCAGGGGGTGTTTAGCAGAGGGAATTGGACCCAATCCTGTTGCTTCTGTGCTCTTCTAATGATGGAGGAGCCTTGGCTCGGCCAGCAGAGGTGCTCCTCGCTTATCTCAAATGGAGAAATTTCCCTTTCTTTTTTTCTTTTTGAACGGGGAAAACCCAGTGGTTGCGATATTTAGGGAGCTTGGAAACATCGGCCTGGAAAAATCTTCCCCTTGCAGCAATGCACGGACCAGCAAATAAATCCCAAGCCAGGTGAAAAAGCAGCAGGAGCACGGCGAGGTGAGCAGGGATCCGTGCCTGGAGGTCGGCAGTGCTGGGGCCGTGAGAATAGGGATGTGAAAAGACGCAATTTTCAGCATACACACGCACAAAACCAAGAGTTAAGAGCATTGTTAAAGTAGAAAACTCCAAACTCTCAGTGCTTTCTCATTGGCGAGGGGCTCTGGATTGAAATTTTTGCTCCTTGAGACCCGCCGAGCTTTGGGCGGATCGGGAAAAGGGCTGCAAGCAGACCTCTTCTTCTGGACGTTTTGTCCCCAGATTCCTTTCCGCATCTATAAGCCTGGTGTGCCCTTTCGTATCGTTTGCTTACCAAAAAGGGGTGCAGAGATGGGGCTCGTGGGGCTGCTGGGGGCAGAGGCAGACATGCCGATGTTTGCAATGCGGCCGCGCTGCCGAAACCCGAAGGCCGAGTTGTATCAGGATGGCTCGCTGGGCGCGAGGGACGTGTGTCGTTATGCAGAGGATGGGGAATATTCAGCTGTTCCCCCGAAGATGGGTCCCGAGCTCCCGCTGCCTTCGGGCTGTCTGGCAGGAAGGTGTAAATCCGCCTTTCGCGCGCGGCTGCGAAACGCCGCTTAAATAAGCGGGGAGATAGGAGAGAACGTGCTTCTGCATCCCAAATGATGCCAAATAACACAATCAAATTTCAACATAATGTTGGAGGGGGGTTTGCTCGCTTGGGGGGGGGTGAGGGAAAAATCAAACCCTTGGGCCAGCGTTGCCTTGAGCTGCCTATTACCGTCCTGCAGCACGGCGAACTATTAAACCCCTCCAACCTTCCACGAGCCGCCCTCACATGATCGGTCACGGTGACCGGTCCGAGCTGTAAATACATCCATAATGACAAATTAAAGCCAATTATCTGCCATTCCTGAGCAGTGAGGTCCTCAGACGCGGGTGCTCACATGTGCGTGACAGCGGCCGAAAATAATTCCATCGTCATTGCCTCTTGCAATGGGGGACGAGCGAACGGAGGGCTCTTTTGGAAATCCCTGTGCTGTGCGTGCTTTGTAAGGTCTCCTGTGAGGTGTTGCAGGAATGGGTTTTTTTCCTTGGGGGTGTTCAGGTTTTTGGGGTTTTGCTTTGGGAAAGCACAGCGCGGAGGAGAGGTCCCGGCGGCCGGGCTGTGTTTGCAGCATTTCCCGCATGCCCGAGCAAACCCAACCCATGCACTCAGCTGGGATTTCTCTCTCTGTGCTCAAGCAGGAGTTGGGATCTCTCCCCCAGGCAGAGATTCCTGAGCCTAGCAGGGATCTGACCCCGTCATCGGCGCTGAAACGGCTCAGCCTTCCTTCTGCTGTTGGCAGCGCCTGGGTTTTAAAGCCAATACTGGGGCAGCACCAACTGCAAATGAAAACTGATTTATATATATATATATATTTTTTTTTGCCAAGATGTGCTTAGTGATATTTCTTTTTCCTGGTTGTTTTCCTGCACGGTGATGGTTTTGCTTAATTCTCTTTGGTGGCTCTGGGCACCTATAGCCCCTGTAGGACTCAGGAGGGGCAAAAATGTGTCTTTCTGCTGCTGAAATAAGGAAAGTGCTGTGAGCCGAGCACCCTGCCCCAGTGCTCAGCCCCTGTGCGCTGCCCCGTGCCTCAGTTTCCCCACTGGCTCCATCCAGGTATTCCCAGCCCGCTCTCAGGAGGTGTGTTGCGCTCATCACGGGCGCCACGTTTCCTTTTGGATTTGCATCTGGAATGCAAACATTCTGAAAACTGAAAACAAAACAAAACAAAACAGCACCATCGCAACACCTTGCCTGCTCTGAGCTGAAAGCATCCCCATCTGAAAGCAAAAGAGGCCGAGAGCTGGTGCAGAGGAGCAGTCCCCTGCAAACGACTCGGGGACCTGCAGCTTTTCTCCCCATAAACCAGCAGCACTTTCTTTTTCCTTTTTGGAAAGCGGCCGCAGGGTTTGCATGGTGCAGCACGAAGGGGTTTGCTGGTTTATTTTTATTTTTCACAACCCGTAAAGCTGGTGAGCCCCTTATCAGAGCCAGCTGGGCTCCGCAGCCTTGGGAGGGAATCGGAAACTCAGCTTGTTTGTGAAGGAGGGGAAAAAATAATTCATGGAAAGCCAGGGAAAGTGAGTTTTCCATCGGTGGGGAAGGGGCAGCTGGAGCAGGGGTGCGTGGGGCTGAGCTCTTCCCTCCTGGTACCGGCGGCTTCTGACTCTGGGATCACAAAAGCCCTGTCTGGAAATGTCTCCTAATCCCTGGGGATGAGGTGGGTGTCTGCTGGGAGCATCTCAGGAGGAATCCTGCCTCCATCTTCTGGAGCCGTGTTGTTATTATCCGGCTGTAGGTGTCCCTGTTCATTGCAGGGAGTTGGACCAGATGGCCTTTAAAGGTCCCTTCCAGCTCAAGTGATTCCAGTATTCTGTGATTATGCATGAGGCTCTGCTTTTGCAAGAAGGGAAAGGGGCAGATTTGGGGGCAACAGGAAAGCTGGGAAACCTTAATTCCTGCACGCTTACACTCCAGAAGAAACAAAAAATGCATTTATTAGTTTGCAAGCCAAGCTGTTGGGTTTGTAAGCCAAGGAGCCGCCGTCATTTAACATTCAGGACTCAAAGTGCTGGAGCTGTAAATAAGAGCAGCAAGTAAGTGAGCCCCAGCCATCAGGGCTCCTCTGAACCACCCATTCGGCTCCAGGTGTCTGCAATGGGTTTGGGGAGGGCTTGCTGGCTACAGGCTGGCTGCTGGGAAGGCTGCTGAGCTGGGACATGCTGGGTGCTGCATCTGCTGGGGGGTGTCTTCTCCTCGTGGTCTCCTGAGCTGGGAGGATCATAGAATCATAGAATGGCTTGGGTTGGAAGGGACCTCAAGGATCATCCAGTTCCAACCCCCTGCCACAGGCATGGCTGCCAACCACTGAATCAGGCACTAGATCGGGCTGCCCAGGGTGCCCTCGTGCCCTGGATTCTGGGCACAGCTGAGGTTTTTCTGCACGGGTTTCCTATACTCAGTCCCTTCCTTTTGTCCCCTCCCAGAGGACGGGCAGGCTGCGTGCCCCTCGCCCCCTCCGCAGCCATTTCTATTCCCAACATCCCGTCAGACTCCGTCACCTCCCTTCGCAGCGATCAATAACAACGAGTGAGCAGGTTAATTATAATCACAGAATAAACGCCGTGGTCTCAAAGTTCACTCCACTCGAGCAGCGTTTCAAAACGAGCGGACGACGCCAAGAAACTTTCATTGATTCCCCCGGGACGGGTGTGGGAGTTTGAACCTGTCCCCAAGCTGATCTGATTCAAGACTACTCCATTTTGTTCCTTATCTCAACTTTCGCCTATCTTATAATGTCTGTTATTTTAGATAAAAAGTCCAATCAATTGGGTTAGAAAAAACTGCAAGTTGCATGTTGCCCTGATAAGTCGGGTACCTGCCTGGGCTGCACTTTCTGAGCGCTGAGCTGACCTCTGCAGATACTTTATCACAGAATCACTCCGTCCACGGCCCCGCTTGGCTCTGAGCTGCCTTCCCATCCAGAATGAGGCATCGAACAGGAGAAGGGAAGGGACAGCGGTCAGACAGCTCCACAATCCCATACAATGCCAGGAACAAAGGCTCTGCTCGTTCCTGGCTGCCTTCCTATAGGGGTCCTATAGCCCTAGTGGGACTATGAGCTAGGCTCTGAGTCCCAAAGTCCAAATGAGCGAGCTAAAAGTATGGGGCAGGGGCCTCAATGTGCACACAAACATCACATTTAACACTGTCATGGGGCTCTGACATATTAAGCAACACATAGCCTCCGTGGTTCACCTATTACTATACATGGTATATACATATTTTATAGTATATAAGATATGCATTTATATATGTGTGTGTGCATGATATTTGTGTATATCACAGAATCACAGAATCACACAATCACCAAGGTTGGAAAAGACCTACAAGATCACCCAGTCCAACCATCCACCCATCACCAATAGCTCTCACTACACCATGTCCCTCAACACAGCGTCCAAACGTTCCTTGAACACCTCCAGGGTCGGTGACTCCACCACCTCCCCGGGCAGCCCATCCCAGTGCCTGAATGTACAGTATATATATCTAATATTACATACAGTTATGTTCTGTATAGCCATAGAATAATAATTCTAATAACAACAGCAAGGAGAACTGATTAGCAATGCTTCCTGCTTGCTAAAGCAGCATTCTTTGGGATATAGCATATCTATACGAATAGATATGTCTATACATGCTTGTATGTGCATACTTACAAACATGCCTATATAATATGCATACAATAATAATACAACTAATTTTATTCCTACAAGCAAGACTGATTCAGATAAATATCCTTCATAGGATCGTAGAATCATTAAGGTTGGACAAGACCATTAAGATCAGCTAGTCCAAGTGCTGACTGATCTGCACCACCCTGTACAAATAAAACCTAAAAAACGAGTTTTTGGAGTGGCAGCATGGCAGAACTGCAGGTTGCAAGGGATGCCTGGTGCTTTCCAGCCCAACTTGCCCAAAGGAAGCCACCACCTTCATTGGCTGAGATCTGCATTAGCTCTGGCTTTGTCTTGATGAGGCTTGGAAATGCCCAGGGGTAAAAATGCTCTCACCTCTCTGGGTACCCAACTCACCTCATAATGAAACTCTTATCCTAATGCCCAGTTTGTCCCTTGTGTCTTCTCTCACTATTGAGTTTTCCTGTTGTCAGCATATACCCAGATAACTTCTCCCTGATACTTCTTTTTTGGGACCTCAAATGGCATCAGTTTCCTGGGCCCAGAGCTGGCTCTGGCTTTAGTCCACTTAGGTCACTACTATAGACAGATAGATGGCTACCATCAAACAGATGCTGCAGTAGATGCATGACCACAGAGCATTGGGTTCCAGTGGTTTAAGGACTTTCAGCTCAATCTGTTGGGCTCCAGCAGCCCAAAAGCACATGAAGGCTGTGTCACGCTGGAAGATGAACCAGAGGCATTGGAAATCCAAAGTTTTCCTTGGCTCTGATGCTCTGCATTTTTCCACCGTCATCCTTTCCCCTGCAGTCAGCAAAGTAGAGCCTCTGCTAAGGCTCTTATTTGGAGATGGGATGTATTTCAAGGAGGAAAGCACTGGCTGATTTTCCTTTGTCTACTGAGAGAAAGACCATTTCCAGGTCCCTGCTGCCAAACAGACCCCATCCATGAGCTCTCCATGCTAATCTGAGATTTGTTAAAAAATATTTGGACAGTCGATAAGCAGAGGAATCTCCTGTTTATCAGAAGAGCCCCAGATATTTACAAGTGTAAGAATTGTAAGTAGGATGAAGAGAGGGGAGGTCACCTTGGTGGGTGGGATCAGGTCTGCATCCCAGCAAAAGAAAGCAGACCTTGGAGCTCACTTGTGAATGTCTTTGCCATCGGCACAAGTTGTCATCGAAGGGGTGGCCAGCAAGTTCTCTGAGCAACAACAGCTTTTGCTGCGCTCTTTTGGGATAAGCTTTTTGCAGGACGCGATGGATGGGTTTGTGCCTGGTGGTGCCAGCAGCCGCGGATGGGGCAGGAGTAAGCAGGTAGGGATGGGTAGGGGGAACAAATGGGTCTGCTTATTACCCCTGTTGTATGGGGCCGTTCCCAAGTAGGGTGCTGGGGTGGCTGTGATCTAACGTGTCCGATCTTTTGACCCTGCACATAGCAGGGGGGTTGAAACTCGGTGATCATTGTGGTCCTTTTCAACCCAGGCCATTCTATGATTCTATGATTCTATGATTCTATGATCTGTTTGTCATCAAAATAGCCTTTGTCCTGCATGTGTATGTGCACTAGCATCTATATATGAGTGGTCTTCCCAGAGGACATGGGAAAAGGACGGACTTACTCTACTGTAGCACAAGGAGTGCTTGCTGGACCTCCAGCCCATGTGCAGACACAGGACCTTACATCCTCAGGAGTGTTTGCATACTTGTCTCCTGGACAGCAGGCTGTGTGTCTTTTGGGTTAGAGCCATGGTACTTCAGTGTGTGTGTGTTCCATGCAGCTCTGGTGCCACATTTAGGCTTAAGGGTTTGGGACCTGGTGATGCTGGAGAGCTTTTCCAAGAAACCATCTTGGCTAGCCTCCAGTACCACCTCTCGCTCCTTTCTGAAACCATACGCTGAGACATTCCTGGAGCAGTGCTTTGGTTGTTCTCCACGCTCGCCTGCAGTAGACACACAGTGGGGTATTGAAGAGCCTTTGCTCCTTCTCACAAGGGAAGAACAATGTCACAAGGAGATGACTTGCTCAAGGGAAGCTTATTGCAAAGCCAAGGCTGAACCCAACTCCAGGCACAGGATTTGACCAACCTTCCCCTCATGTCCCTCTAGCACATGATTTCAGCTGGTCCTTTGGCTGCTTCTACCTCTACTGTCCTTCAAGCTGGGGAAAACATATCCGTGAAGGAAAGGAATATACTTGGCTGTTGGCAAAGCTCTGTGCCATAGACCTTGGCTCACTGCAGGCAGAGCGGGGAGCTTTGCAGGGGAGGGACACGATGTTCCCTTTGCCTTGATGTGAAACATTTGGCCTGGGAACAGTTGTGCAGGAACAGCCTCACTCTGGTGTTTCACAAGGCAAAGGGGAAACACATTTTGCCTTTTCAAAAGTGGCATGTGGCTCAGCCAGATTGTAGGTTGAAAGCTTCCTACGCAATAGAGTGGGGTCTTTGGGTTTGCAGGGGGAATACTGCTTAGTCTAAGTAGCCAGTTCATGGTGGGGAGTTCTCCCCCTTCTCCATTCCCTGTAGATCAGCAACCACACAGGTGATGTCAGCTGTTAACCCAGATCATGAGTGAGTGGGGAACTGCACTCCCAGCAGCAACTGGCTCTCTGATGGGTACTCTTAGGCAGGCAGTATCCTGCTGTCCCCCTGCCAACCACATATCTGGGTCCCAATAGTCTCTAAAATAGTGGGTAAGTGGGCACATCGTGCCCCAAACCTGTCAGAGGGGACTCAGACAGAGAATAGGAAGGGGGAGAAAAAGCCAATGGGCAGAATCTGTTTTTAGAGAAACATGCTCAGCTCCACTAGCTGATAAAACACAAGGGCTTTCTGTTCCCCATCTGCATGCCAAGCTGATGATGCCCCCATAGAAAAGGGAAAGACTCACTGACAGCCTTCTCTTGGCTGCAGATCTCTTTCAGGCATAAATGTGGGCTCTTTTATTTACAGTCATTCCCTATTTCTTCTGCTTTTGTCTCTCCTTGTTTTCTGCTGTTCTGTTTTCCTTCCCAGTCTAGCCCTGCTCAGACAAAGTACTGGAACAAGCAGCAGTTTTAACAGCTGTGATCTGACCAGAATGTTTCTGGTGGTTTTCTTTAGCATATAAAGCCTCAGCTCCTGGAGTCATGCAATTCATGGGAGACCCTCAACCCATTTAAGAGATGTGACTTTCAGCTCCAACAGCTGCAGCAAAACACTGATTAAAAGGACCCCAAAAGGGTAAAACTGCAGGAAGGACTTTCACACTGTCACTTTTTTGATGGAAACTGTCTTAGGATTTAGGACAAATTATCTTGAACAGACAGGAATGGTAAATCCCATTTCCCTCTACCATGCTGTTGTGGCTGTCCCTTGAATCAGAAGGTGCTGGTGGCTTGGGACCTTCTCAGAGCGCAGGGTGTCCATGTGTCCGAGGGCCCAATGTCCTGTGCCTCAGCTGCCAGTGCCCCCAAGAGTCCATTTGGGATTCTGTATACATAGAAACGTGGCTCTCACCTCTTATCATAACAAATTGTTTCAGGAAACCGCTTCTCTGTAGGGAAAACTGCTCTCAGGCTCTGTTTAGAGCCTCTAAGTGCCTGGCTGTGTTTGAAGGACAGCTTCTCTTTTGCTGAGTTGCTTCGCTGGTTTGAGAAGACACTTCTGCAGGGAGAAATGTTGATATTAAATATCCCTCCAGCTGTAAACAAAACTCCAGTGCTATATTAATGGAAGTCTCTTTCTCCCCAGCAAATAGAGAGGGGTTGAGGGCAGGAAGGGGCTGGAGGGCAGAAGAAAGGAGACGACCTTGTTGCTGTTTCTCATGCAGGTCTGACCTATATGTGTGCAAGGAGGGCTCTTTGTCTCCTTCTAGAGGCTGGTTTGGGAACAAAAACTTATAAACTGGCTGTTGGCTCTGGAGGAGTCAAAATCTCTCCATCAGAGGTGCTTCTACTGTTTTATTCCTTTGCGTACTGATCCTTTGGGCTCACCTGCTGAAGGTGATTTCTCCAAGGATGCAAAATTTAAGGTTGTTAAAGAAAAGCCCTGCCTCACAGTCAGAAGGTCTGGGCCTAGAGGTGGCAGAGTTGGGGTTGGGAGGGATGGGCAAAGGACCCAGCAAGAGAAGTTCAAGCTCCCTTCAGACTCAAGCCTTGGGCAACCTCCCCTTGATCTCCTTGGTTGTGTAAGGGCATCTGATTCTCTTGCCTGGGAAGGCAGAAGTACTCAGATTTCAAGCAGGCCGTGTCCTCTGTGGCGGAAGATGCTGTCATGCCCCAGCCATGCTGGGAATAGTGCCTGTAGGTGCGGGCTGCCTGGCGTCTCAGATCTGTTTTCTCCTGGAGCCCTGCATTGTCCTTACTGGTTGCTCTCTGTGGACCTGGCGGTGGATGTAAAGAACCACTCCCAGTGACTAAGGGCCATATCCATGAATGCTTTTTCCCCAATAGCCCTCACTGCCCCACTTAAAGAGTTGCTCCCAGCTCCTTAGGGACTAAATGTCCCATTGTGGAAAGTATTTCTGCCATTAGCATGCTCAAGGCCTCACCCAAGATTAGGAGACTGTTGTGCAACACGCAAGTGACATTTCCTGCCCTGGGGACCTGGCAGCCTTCATAAACAGTAGGTGTGAGGGGAAAAAGATCGGGGCCAGGACCAAACCCACCCGCTCCACAAGTTGGGTCATTCAGCATAGTTCCATGATCTGCTCTCATGTGAGCAGCTCCTTCATGGACTAGGGGCAGGGTCTGATAAAGCATTAAATAGAAAGCCATTAGCATTAGCCAACACCAGGTTTAGGGATCCAACCCATAAAAAAAAGGCCCAAATGATCACAAGACCGATACAATCTAAGATAAAGGTTGGGCAAAGTCACTCAGAGAACTAAGCCTTCGAAGAGGAACACGAGACTTTCTAGCACACGTGGCAAGGGAGGCTGTTCCAACCACGGGACTGTTTCTTTCCTAGCCCAACTGGCAGATGTTATCCTTTCCTCAACCCTGCTCCATACTTGGTTTTGGGAAGGGGACTAAATCTTTCAAGGAGGATCTCCTAGCAGAAAGGCTATTATAGAAGTCGCCGGACGGGCCCATAAATCTCCATTATCAGGCAGTGGCTCCTGCACCACAAAACGGAAATTGTTGCCCTGAGTGCAAGTGGGGGAGCCTTTCCTTCCATTCCATTGTTCAGGTCCCTCTGGGAGCCATTTGGGCAATCTGCTGCCTGAATGAACGTTTCCTTTCCCGGCTGCTAGTACAAGGTGAGGGAACGAATAAGTGTCAGGGGATCTCATAATGCCAGGATTTAGAGCTCCAGCCCCAGCACAGCAGCCAAGAAAACACATTGCTGCTTCTCATGGGGAGCCTCCAGTCTGCCATGCCTTAAGCCCTGTTATTTATAACAAAGGGCAAATGAAGCAATCAGAAAGCATGCCCCAGACTGGGCGCAGATTTGGGTGCCACGATATAAGAAGGACATAAAACTATTAGAGGGTCCAAAGGAGGCCTATGAAGATGGCTCTTGTTACTGTGGGCTCAGAGCACTAGGAATGGCCTTGTCTCAGTGAGGACCTTGGAGATGCTGTGGCCTTCTCATGAGAACCCATGCATGGGAAGGGGTCTTTCCTCCCAGTTATGCCCCTGGGGGAGGCAAAATAAAAGACCATTGCCCATACCTTCAAAAATGAGCAGCTGTTTTGAGTGAGTTTCTTATGTCTTGGGCATCTGGCTATGTCAAACTGTGTGGGTTACTGTTGTTAAAGTGATCTTATTATTGTATAGACCAAACATAGGGCCAGTTCAGAAGGTTCCCCTTCACAACTTCAGCCCTGAATTTAGCGATGCTGTGAAATGAGAGCACCTCTTCTAGGAAGCAGTCTAGTCTCTTGCCTTTTCTCCATTGGTGCCAAAACAAGTCACCCTTTTACTCACCAAAAGGTGCTCACTAAGCCTGCACTGTCTGCTCTGAGCCAATCTTGAGTAGTTTCCAAGACACATCCTTCTGAGAGGAACTTGCCATCACCAAGCACGCCTTGAAGAAAGAGAAGCTATTTCTCCTCCAGGTGAGACTTATTGAAGTCAAGGAGCCCCGACATGACTCTAGGAATGGCTTTAATGCACTTGCACTCCACAGATGTCATCTTCTGACTCAGCGCTGGGTGGTGCATGCAGGGGACGCACCCATCTGCTATCTCCCCATGAGGCTGTCATTAGGGAGAGCCACCCATTGCATGGAGCCTCAGCGTGACCTGGGAACAAAGTCTGCTCCTTCTCCATCTCTGCTTATTCCTATTTATTAGCGTTTCACAAGGCTCACCTTTGTCTGCAGCTGAGAGTGGAAAATCATACTTAGGCTATCCTAACCAAGGGCTAGTCCAGCTCTTGACATTTCCAAAGTTCTTGATTAAAAACCTTCAGATTTTGGTTTTCTAGCATAAAATTCTCCAAGAAAAATGACATTTTGTAATTATTATTCAAGGGCACAACTGAAATCAGCCAACTGTTGTCTTTGGACTGCCCCTGCTATGCCCAGTTCTCTCTGGATTGTGTCAATGGCTCTGAGCTGACCTAGTTTCAAAGAGGAAAGGGTTTTCTCACAAGATGAAGATTACTCTGAGAATAAAGTCGCTTTTTTTGGGGAAGAGGGGGAAATGATTAATCCAAAACCTCAGCAATTTCTAAGGTGAAAAAAAAAATGGTGAAATGTTTTCCTTTCTTGAGATTTTTCAAGGAAATGAGTTCCTTCCTGACCAACTCTTCCAATTCCTCCTCTTTTCAAAGGAAGTTTATTTGATCTGGATTTTGGCTGTGACCCAGTGATGATTTTAAAGGGGAAAGTGAGGCATTCTGGTTGTAGCATCACTGAGTCCACATGTACAAATATCACCTGGAGGGGTTCCCATCTTTCCTAAACCACCAGCATTGCTCAAAGGTAATAAGGTTTCCATAAGCAGCTGAGAAGGTACTAGATTCCTTCTCTTCTGGCTCCTGAGCCCATTAGGTGCACTCATTTCCTGTTTTCTAGCATTTCCCCATTGCCACGTAGTGTAATCTCTTGCCATTTTTAGCCTGGTTTTCTAGAGAAAACTAAGCTCATATGAATCCTTCTCCATGTCTGGTTACCGCTCCCACCTCAGCCATTTTTTAATCCTTTGGTTGCCCAAGGAGGCTGTGGATGCCCCATCCCTGGAGGCATTCAAGGCCAGGCTGGATGTGGCTCTGGGCAGCCTGGTCTTGTGGCTGGCAACCCTGCACATAGCAGGAGGGTTGAAACTACATGATCATTGTGGTCCTTTTCAACCCAGGCCATCCTAAATTCTCTATAGACATATAGTTTTCTACTGATCTTCCAAAAAAGTCCATAGAGCAGGAGAAGAGAGAAAACAAGGCCGATGTTTGAATGTGACCCTTACTAGATGGCAGAGAATCCACATGCGACTGAGAAATAGATCTGCAAGAAGTCCATTTCTGTTGGCTTGCTGTTTGGGGAACCGACTTCCAGCAGGAAGCTGAGATTCTTGTACAGGCAGCAGGTGGGCAGGCAGAGCGTACAGCAGTGTTGGTACCAGCATGCTGTGAGTTAATGCTGTACTGGTATGCAGTGGTTGCAGGTCTCAGTGCAAAGCTTTTACCATCCTCCAAAATTCTCCTGTGTGATGCAGGAATTTTTATTATTGGGAATTATGCTTTTTCAGCAGCCTGGTTTACTCCCAGCCTACGCCAAGCGATGGAGCCTTTTGTTGCTATTTGTTCTTTTCTTCTTCTCTCCAATTAATTTCTTATCTGGCCTTCCTTTGTGCTCCTGGTAGCAGAACGTGTGCATGCCTTGGTTACTGTGCCTGCATGGACGGGAAACCCAGAGGCAGGAATGGGTTTGTAACCCCATTTCCCAGAATAAATACCCTCCCTGGCCTGACCTCAAGAGCTGATATTCTTCAGGTGGGATCACCAGCAGCAACACGCATTTTCAAGGGCCTTGCCAACTGGATGTAGCTACATTCGCATCTCAAAAAGGCCTATAGCTGGTGCTTGTATTTTATTAGGTGAAGCGTGTTGGGCTGAATGAGTTCTTGTCTTCTAGAGGGCTTTGTATCTGAGCTGTCTTCCCAAGTGGTGACATTGTCGAGGTGCCCTGAGCTCTGCAGCAGTCTGCAGATGACAGGGACCGGTCGCAGCCAGAAGGATGGGGCTGCCCCAGCCTTGAGCAGTCACCCTTACCATCATGTCACAGCCACAGCTGAGCCACGGTGGAGGGTGAACCTGGACTGCAGTGAGTGAATGCACCAGGATGGAGATTTGCATCCAAATCTGTGACATCTCTGTTCAGGAGCTGCTTCTTGCACTAACAGGGCAAAGGCATGAGAACATCTCTTCTCTTGGCTCTCTGCAGCAGTTCTACAGAGGGGCTGAGTAAGGAGCAGAGCTGTAGGGAGCACAGACAAGATTCTCTCTGCCCACACTTGCTTGATCTCCTATGAGGGATGCCTGGGCAGTTCTGCTCTATGAGTCCAGGCTTGTGTTTTTCCATGGTCACAGGCAATTTGTCTGGACTGTAAACACAGCCGTTTGCCTGCCCCAATCTGTTTGCCCTGGCTATGTCCAGTCTTGAAAACTGGATAACGTCAGAGCAGAAGGGAAGGTTTCTATTTCTGTCTCCTTGTATCCGTGTCCCAGCACATCCCTGCTGCCACAGAAGCCTTCCAGCCAACACTGTATGACAGGAAAAGGGGTTTATCTTCCCAATAATTATGCTGGCTTCCCTGTGGAAGAAAAGCTGTTTCTTGCACTTTATAAACTCTGATTGCTGGTGATTTCTTTAAACATCACTGCTGAGTTCCAATATTGAGAACCAGAGCAAAAAAATTCACGTACAGTTGCTTAACTAACCAAGTGTTTTCCTTTCTCTCCCATCATGGCAGCAGAATTTTTTGACGATTATTCAGAGGGGCGAGAATGTGTCAACTGTGGGGCCATGTCCACCCCGCTCTGGAGGAGAGATGGCACAGGGCACTACCTCTGCAACGCCTGTGGGCTCTACCACAAGATGAACGGCATCAACCGGCCCTTGTTCAAACCTCAGAGGAGGCTGGTAAGTCAGCAGCACACGGCGTATGCGGGGTAAGGCTGTGTGCAAGGATGGAGACAGCCAAGGTCAGGCTGGACGGGGCTCTGAGCTGTGGGTGTCCCTGTTCAGTGCAGGGGAGTGGGGCAGATGGCCTTTAAGGGTCCCTTCCAACTCAAATGATTCTATGATAAAAAGGTAACAGCTAGGTGGTGATGTCAGGGATGTTTCCATTCCGTGGTCGCTATGTGCCCAACATAGGTAGGTTTGGTCCAGATTTCCAAACTCAGCAAAATTACATTCTGTTTGATGAGCTGTAAGATATTGTACTGTCCAAACTAATTTTGCTCTCACTTCATGGTGGTCAGATATCCTTTCTGGACACCCTGTTTGCTGCTGCAATTGGACAAGCTAAAGCAGAGCTTCTGGGGCAAGTGATCATCCCAAAGGCTGTGGGGTCAGGATGAGACATTCATGGGAAATAGGAATATCTTGGGGTTGATATTCTGCCTATCCCAGCCTGCTTTGGAGGGGAGTTTTGGGAAGGGCTCTGCATCTATGCCCCAGAGACACGGGGGCTGTCACAGCCCTCAGGCAGCAAGGAGCCAGCAAGCCTTCCCTCAGAGACTCATCTTCTGTGTGGCTTCATCCTAAGCCTGCCCTTGTGCCCTTTGTGCACTTCACATAGCACAAAGCTGCCTTTGCTGAAACCCAGCCATTCCCTGCAAGTGCCTAAAATGACACTTGTGGTGTGAGCACAGCCACCACTCACGGCCACCCAGCGCCCTCTGGTGAAAAGCCCTTCCAGCCATGGGCTGAGCCAAGCCGGTGGTGAGTTGGACTGGATGGTCCTTGTAGGTGCTGCCCTTCCAGCACTGGGTATTCTATGATTCTGTGACTCTGTGACCTGGAGCAAACTCACCGGGATCTGAGATGCTGCCAGAGGGCTGATGTGTTTTTTTTTCCTCTATTTTTTCTCACAGTCGGCTTCCCGTCGCGTCGGCCTCTCTTGTGCCAACTGCCACACGACCACAACCACACTCTGGCGCAGAAACGCTGAGGGAGAGCCCGTCTGTAACGCCTGTGGGCTCTACATGAAGCTCCATGGGGTAAAGCCTTTGTTCCTTTTTACTCTGATGGGGAGGGTGTCCACAGCACAAAGGTGACCCACAAATTAGGCCCAGATTCTTCCCTACCTAAATGCACTTTAGTGAAATGCCTGCCTCCTAGGCACAAACAAGGGCTGGGTCCCTCCTTGTGGAGCATCAGGCCCCAGCTACCACTTGGCTGTACTCTTGACAAGGGAGCATAGATGACTTCTCTCACACAGGTGCCCAGACAGTCTCTTCCTGCTAGTGGGGACTTTGTGTATACAGGGAGTGTCTATATATCTGTTGGAGTGTGAGGCAAGCAGAACTTCAGGATGCGAATCTCCAGCCCTTCTCCCACCAGTCAGTGGTAATGGACCCCAAGTGGCAGAGACAGAGTCCTCCAACACCTTGGCGATTGCAGAAGCAAGCCCCATTCTGTTTCCCATTGCTACTCCTAGGGCTTTTTAGTTCACTTCCATGCTCTCAAGGTTTTCCTGCTTCAGAGCAGATGAAAGAGCATTCATGAGAGATAGGCCAAAGCTGGAAGACAAGATGGATGAGGGGAAGCCACCTAAACCAACAAATTCTTCCTAGAAATCCCAGTATGTTTCTGACCATGAGGTTGGCGAGCTCAGTGGGATCAGTTCCTAAGGGAGATTTCCCCATACAGATTGGGTAGCTTTCCATAAATAGACTTTGGCCAGAAAGACATCTTAATCTCCAAGTTCAACAGGAAAGTAAACAATCACTCAATATCTATGCTGTAAAAAAGCCCATCTATTCCCATTCAGAAGCACACTTTGTAGCTTTGACATCTCTCTTCACGCAGTAATGCTGACCAGTGACTTTGGGCTCCATTTTGTTGTTGCTTTCAATTAAATCAGCCGGGTTTTGTGGAGCTGATGAGGTAGAGCTGGAGTCGTGTCCCAGGTGACCGTACGGACACACAGAAACCAATGCACTTGTATATCTGGGTCCACAGGTTCCAAGGCCGCTAGCAATGAGAAAAGAAGGCATTCAGACACGGAAGCGTAAGCCGAAGAACCTTAACAAAACAAAGACGCCAGCAGGTAAGCATTAAAAAGGAGAGCTAACTGTGTGTGTATACACGTGCAGTCGTGTTTCTGGTCATTTGGATGTTGCATGAGACAGACACCCAACAACAAAATGGGCTGATTCTTCAAAAATGCGGGATGTTGGAGTGTCTTTCAGCAGTAACAAAGGCCTTCCCGCTACCTTTTTTTTAACCTGCAGTAACTTTGAGTGCTTTGAAGTGAAAGGCCCTTGGGAGGAGCCCAATTTACCATCTGCTTTCCAACAGGTCCATCCAGCAGTGAGAGTCTTACCCCGACCACGAGCTCCACGAGTAGCAGCAGCAGTGCCACGACCACTGAGGAAATGCGCCCCATAAAAACAGAACCAGGGCTCTCATCTCATTATGGGCACCCCAGCCCAATTTCTCAGGTACGGAAGGGCAGTGGGACAGAGATGGAAATGAGAGTGTTCAAGGATGGGGCCCTGGGCAGCCTGGTCTAGTATCAAATGTGGAGGTTGGCGGCCCTGCCTGTGGCGGGGGGGTTGGAGATTCATGATCCTTGAGGTCCCTTCCAACCCAAGCCATTCTGTGATTCTGTGATTCTGTGAGAGTGGTAGAGAAGGGGAGAAGAACACCTTAAAAACCTTCTCTGCAGTAAGAGGTTGCCTCTTTTCAATGCTGAGATCTAGAAGTTCACAGTAGGAAATCTGGGATGGGGCAAAAATACGCATTCTTGTCACCATGTTTACAGCACAATGTGGATGCTTAATGATATGCACAAGTTCTGAATGGACAAAAAGTGGTGGCAGCCCTGTTGAAAATGTGAGATTTCTTCTAGCTGGGCAGCTGTATAAGTCACATCACAATAAAATATCCATTCTCTTTGTATGACTTGATTTGTCCTGAGCAAGAAAAGTTTGGCAGTAGGACTCTAGTTTATCTGCACTGGCTGGATGTGCATTGAGCTATAAGAGAAATACACTCACACAGCCCTAATCTAACCCAGTCCAAAAGTAAATCAAGGCAGCAGGATGGAAGAGCTATAAGGTACAGTGGGTGCTCTGCGCCTTATCCACCACTAGATGTCTTAGGAACAGCACTGCATCTATGCATGGTGAGCGTCCTGCAGAGCAACTCCCAGATCTGGAAGCTGATCTCTGCGAGCCTCTGCGGGTTTAATAATTATACCTTGATTAAGGATCCCCCGCAGTGCAGCACAACTGAAAGAATAGAAGTGGCAAACGATAGCTGCTCTCCTCTTGGGTTCATATGAGGAACAGCAGTGTTTAAACAGAGATAACCGTGGAGAAAAAGGTATGTCGTTGGGTTGGACTGACCCTGCACCTATAGCCCTTTGCAGCAAGGTTATTTCTCCTGCAGTCCACAGGAGGGCATTTGTAAACTAGGAACACCCAAGGCCAATGAATCTTCAAACCTTGGGTTGTAAAATGATCATTTCTGGCATTTAGAAGAGAACAATTTGTCCCCTATGCAATACCAGTAAAAGGCAGGGTCTAGAACAAGGAGGAGAGTCTGCCCAAAGCATCACACTACAGTCTATGGCAAATCCTCAGACATGTTACTACTCCACGTGAAGGGCTCCTCTATTATTTGAAGCTTGTTTTTTTACAAGATTTTCCTTCTTCTGCAGGCATTCTCGGTCTCTGCCATGTCTGGACATGGATCTTCAATTCACCCTGCAATTTCAGCCCTGAAGCTTTCCCCGCAGGCTTACCAGTCAGCCATCAGCCAGTCTCCACAAACCAGCTCCAAACAGGACTCCTGGAACAGCCTGGTCTTAGCTGAAAACCATGGGGACATCATAACTGCATAAACTGGTCTTCCACCCATAGACTTGAGGCTGATCCACTGGAGAGGTGAAGAAGATGCCAAGTAATAATCATGTCAATGTTGTTTCCCTTCTCCCCTGCTCTCCTGCCATGGTGAGATGTTCCAGCAAAGAGGTAAAGAGGACTTACGTGAAGTGTAGGAGAGCTCTTACAAAACAAACCAAGAAGACTCAAATCTCAAAGTAACTAATGGATTTGAAACCTTTTTCCTCCCTCCAAACAAGTCTCCTTTTATTTGATTGCCACTGCCTTCTAAGAAATAGCCAGAAACACAAAGATGAACATATTTTTTTTTTGGGGGGGGTTGTCTATTTAAAAACATTTGCCATTTGAGACTTAGACAGTGGTGGCATAGACACATCTTTTTCTCCTGTCACCATCCATTTGTTTCCTGACCAGAGGGAATGCCATCATCATTACCCCAATCCAGCGATCTTCCACCAAACGGAGCCAGTTTCGGAACAGTTTGTTGAACAGACTTCATGAGACATGCTGTGGTGGCTTTAGTGGATTTGATACGATCTAGGGCAGAGAAAAAAAGAGACCCACATCCTCATCCTCAGCTCATGCATCTAGAGCATTGCCTTCATTTCCCTAGATGGTCTGAAAACCTAATGAATGTCTGTATTTAATGGTAACTCCTTTCCTATTTATCACTACAAAATCATGGGACTGATGTTTCTAAAAGATGGTTGGCTGAGCCTGGAGAAAGTCTGTCTGAAGTCAAAGGGGGATTTGGAAGGAGAAACTTCGTGGTAGAGGAAACCCACCTTGGTCATCAAATCCTGGAGGAAACTGTTGGGCTTTTCCCTTACAAATAGCTACAAGCCAGGCTTAGAGATTATTGTAGAGCACAGCAAGTGAAAAGTTGCTCTTTAACACTGCTGTGCTGTTGCTTTTCAGACAGTTAATTTAATTATTTTGCGTACTTTTCTGCTGTCTTCATTGTCACTGATGAAATCTGATTGTCGTTTATTTCTCATTGTACTGTGAGTGCCCACTGTTCCCCTAGCAGCTGGCTCATGACCATTTTCCATGTCTAACCCTTAAGGGTTTCACCTTTCACAACAAGAAAAGTCCTCAGCCTCTACTGGATGCAGGCAGGGGCCATCTTCTTTACTAAGCATGTGCATAGACTTGCTTGCCTGCAAGAGAAGCTAAACTCCATTCATACACGAGTATTAAACAAAACTCATGTGTTTGCTTAACCATAAGCCTCTTAGCAACCAGAGAATTGTGGAAAATTGAGCTGAAAGTGATGCTAAGCAGACTCACTCCCTTGTCCAAAAGGGATCAGTTCTACCTAAGCTACCTTTAGTTGCTCTTTGTCTAGCATGTGCTTAACAAAATCCAGCCACGCATACGCTACAGCTCCTCTGTGCAGTCTAAATGCTTCCACAGATGCTTGCTAGGATGTTTGCATCAGCATTTCCAAAGAGGGACAGCTCTGCCTGTACAGGTAGAGAATATCTGGGAGACCTCATCCTGCAAGATTCTCCAGTCTTGTTTCTGTCCGCTCTCAAACTCCATTACCCTTCTTCTTGCCTTCCCAGCTCCTTCTTTTCCTCCCTGCATCCAGAACTTGAGAATGGAACTGCCAGGTGATACCAGAAGAGGGATGGTGCGTCCCTACAAAATATGCTGAAGGATGTAAGGTGCCACCCTCCATCTTACACTCACTCTTCACCATTCCCACAAAGAGTGTTTCTGACAAAATACCAAGACACGTGGCTTGGTGAAGAGGAAAACCACAAACATGGTTGAAGCAAAACCGACCTTGTATTATCTGTGTTTGAACTCTTTATTTTCCTCCTGATGGTTGAAAAGTTTCTTTAAGGAGAAGGATTCACCTGGACTGGTCATGACAGAGAGTTGAAATGGAGCACAGTAGAGAGCTGGACCCCTCCACAACCTTGCTCAGTAACTCAGATCTGCAGGGGTTTGTAGGGGTGACAGAGACTCTGCGCTACCTGGAGAAAGACAGCATGGCAGTGATGCCATGGGGATGTCTGGATGGTGTTTGCACCTTGAGGCTCCTCACTGAGCTTCCCCATAAGAAGTGTGGTCCTCCCATTGACAAGGAGTGCCTTTCAGCTGGCTTATGGGAATGAAACTCCTGATCTGGGAAGTTTTTCCATCTGCCACTTGCAAGATAACCACAGAATTTGCACTCTGTCCTTCAGAGCTAATGTAAGGTCTAACCTCATTAGTTTATCAACTACAGACAAGGAAGAGACGTTCAATGAAACACGAATAAAACGTTACCCTGAAATCCTGGGATTCTGCTGAAGCCCAGCAGCCTGCAGAGAAGAGGCCAGAAATAGCACCTAAGAACATGAATTTGGGGTGAAAGAAAACACTGAGGTGTTTCTCCAAGAGCACGCAGGTCGTTAGTCAGCCTCCTCCTCCTACTGCATTGCTTTGCACTCGGCAGCCGAGGTCTCTTGGGATGCAGCTGTGATCTTGTCTGTGACAGAGAAGAACACACCTCAGAGATGCCTCTTGGCTCATGCACACATTTCAGATGCTTAAAACTACCCTGGACAGCCTGAGGAGGAGGGAAGCAGGCAGCCTCCTGGAGAGGAACAAAGGTCCAGACCAAACACACGTGGCATTTCTCCCTCTGTGCTTGTGCTCCCAAAGGCTTTTCCTGCCTTGCCCTTTTACTGTGCTCCTTGTATTGCCCTCAAAGCCAAAATTCCTGGCTGAAGCTCTCTCCTGCCCTTAAAACACGCTCCTAAGTGCCATAAAGGAGTCTGCTTGCAATGCCAAGCAGAAAAACCCTGCCAGACACAAGTCTGGTGGTTCCCTGGCTCATGTCCCCTTAGGTTACCTAAATGAGAGAGTTTGGCTAACTGGTTCTCTGCTTCCCACACAGCCTTAAAAACTGAACATTGAAACACAATGAGGAGCATTTACAGGGACTCTGATAACAAGACGTCTGCTTTTGTGAGGCTCTGGGCCCTTCCATGGTAGAAACGAGCTCTTTTGCCACTCCTTTTACAAGTAGTTGAAGTTCAGATGTGCCTCAGATTGCCAACAAAGCATGCCAACACCAGAAATGATGCATGAAGGGATACTTACAGGGCATGAGAACGACAGTCCTACCAAGAGGTTCAGCTCAACCTAGCAAGAGGGGCAACCCCGAAAATTTGGGGTTACATTTGAGCTCTGCTTTCCTTCAAATGAGAGGAGAGGCACGGAGATCCCGCTTTGTTAAAGAAATAAAATGCAGTTATTAGAGACTTAATATAGCAAAACAATTATTGCTATTATTATTGCTACAATTTATTCCATTGCAGCATGCCTGGAATCCAGCCGAGGACCACCAGCCAGATAACTTCCAGAGGTCCCTTCTAGCATCAACCACACAATGATAGGCCAGAATTTGTGTATTTGTACACAAAAAAGTACAGAGCTGAGAACCATCTCTTCCCTGAAGAGTAAGAGCAAAGTGCCTGGTCCTGCAAAACACTTGAGCACATCTACCGATGTATTTGCAGAAGTTGTTTCCATAAAGCTCAGCATTAATCACACGCTTAAACTGGGATGTTTGAGGGTTTGCAGCACATATCTTGGTTGTGCCAAACCACACCATTGCTATGGCTCCATGGCAAGACGGCAAGATGAGAACTGGGATGGAGAGAGATAAAGGGGTAGAAAGGTCATTTATCATTTCTAAATGTCCTTCCTCCTTGTGAAAGTGCAATATCTTGAATTGCATCATTTTTTGTTTCATAAATTAATCCAAAGAGATCCATATTTCACTTGCAATTATATGGGCTGATTAGACCCTCTCCAATCAGGAGGAGCTCAGGAGTATTGTAAGGGAGCTTCGAGAACAATCAACGACTCTTAATATAACTGAATATGACAACAGTTAATATGACTGAAGCTGTGACTGTGCCAGGGGGGGTGTTTGGTTTTGTTTGTCGGTTTTTGGTTGGTTGTTTGTTCTTTTCTCATGCATAAAGTTTGAAGATTCCCGTGTCAGCTGGGGAAGGCCCACGGAAACAGACACTGATTCGTAAGGGGGAGAGGGAAACCAACCAACTGAACAAGCTGTAATTATTTAAAGATGTAAAAAAATATATATTATGAAGTAGTATGGCTACCAATCCACGTAACGTCTACACCTTTAGAACTAATGGAAATAAAACAATAACAATAAAACCAAAAGGCTGCTGCCCGGAATCTTGACTTTCCTGGTGGGCTTCCTGGGGAGGACTGGGGGTAACCACAGAATCACAGAATGGCCTGGGTTGGAAGGGACCTCGAGGATCATGAAGCTCCAACCCCCCTGCCCGGCAGGGCCATCAACCTCCACATTTCATACCAGCCCAGGCTGCCCAGGGCCCCATCCAACCTGGCCTTGAACACCTCCAGGGATGGACGGGGCATCCACAGCCTCTCTGGGCAGCTGTTCCAGCACCTCACCACTCTCATAGTAAAGAACTTCCCCCTGACATCCAACCTAAATCTTCCCTCCCTCAACTTAAAACCATTTCCCCTTGTTCTGCTATTATCTACCCTTTCAGAGAGTTGACTCCCCTCCTGTTTATAGGCTCCCTTTAGGTACTGAAAGGCTGCAATGAGGTCACCCCGCAGCCTTCTTTTCTCCAGGCTGAACAAGCCCAGCTCCCTCAGTCTGTCTTCGCAGGGGAGGTGCTCCAGCCCAAAAAAAAAATAAAAGACCTCCTCTGGACCCTCTCCAACAGCTCTCTGTCTTTCTTGTACTGGGGTCTCCAGACCTGGACACAAAACTCCAGATGGGGCCTCACAAGAGCAAAGTAGAGAGGGACAATCACCTCCCTGTCCCTGCTGGCCGCCCCTCTTCTGATGGAGGCCAGGATACCATTTGCTTTCCGAGCTGCAGGAGCACACTGCTGGGTCGTGTTAAGTTTTTCATCTACCAGGACCCCCACATCCTTCTCTGCAGGCTACTCTCAAGGACTGCTCCTCCCAGTCCATATAAATGCCTGGGATTCCTCCGGCCCAAGTGCCAAACCTTGCACTTTGCTGTGTTGAACCTCATTAGGTTCACCCGGGCCCACCTTTAAGGTCTGTTGAGGTCCCTCTGAATGGCACCCCTTCCTTCCACTGCATCAACTGCGCCACTCAGCTTGGTGTCATCAGCAAACTTGCTGAGGGTGCACTCAATTCCGTCATCCATGCCATTGATAAAGATGTTAAAGAGCATGGGCCCCAGGACAGACCCCTGGGGGACGCCGCTCGTTACCAGCCTCCACCTGGACACAGAACCATGAATCACCACCCTCTGTCTGTGGCCTTTCAACCAATTCCTTATCCATCAGGTGGTCCACCCATCAAATCCACATCCCTCCAATTTGGAGATAAGGATGTGATGGGGGACCATGTCAAAGGCCTTGAAACCAAACACATATTCAGTGTACCTGGAAAAGCAATGCTTATTTTAATGCATAAGGAGAAAAACAGCCAAGATGTTTTCCACCATGTAATTCCCCTGGCACAGAGGAAAAAGGATGAGATCCTACAGTTGGATGGCAACTCAATGCCATCATAATTGATCTTTTTGCTCTTTTCACAGACGTGGGTTTGTGGAGCACATTGCTGATTCAGTCTAATTGCTTTCAGCTGAGCACACAGATGCCACCCATAAGCTGAAAGCACACACAACCCTCACACAATCACCTCCTCTGCCTAGTGGGGCATTCAGAGCCCTTCCCAGTTCAACCTGTTCCTGGGTCCTGGTGTAATTGGTGGGGTGGGTGGGGCCAGTGCTTGAAACCTCACCCGCTTCTCCCTTACCAAGTAGTGGAGGGGCTCTCTTGCTGTGTTTGTGTTGGTGGGTGGAAGGGCCTGTAGAGGGCTGGGAAGGGGATTTTTGGGCTGTGAGAGTGTTGGAGAAGTGACTGAAGGCAGGGGAATGGTTCAGGAGAATGAGGTAGAAGAAGCTGGCAATGAAATAGGGAAGAAGGGAGGAGGCTGCTCAGTCTCTGTTGTGTGTAGGGTAATGGCTTGGGGGCTGGATGCAGTGTTTGGGGCAGGGGGATGTGCAATGAGTGCCTGCTTTGGGGGTCTGCAATGTGTGTGTGAAGGTGTTGGGTGACTTCTCTGTATTGTACTGCTTGATACAAATCCAGTGCCTGGATAATCAGGGTGAAGACCTGAAGGGCATGGGTGTCAAGAGCTGATCCCAGGGATCTGGATTGCTGCTGGCACCTTTAGCAGCAGGAATATCTTCTGCGTGGCTCTTGACCTGTAACTGGCTTTTGCCTGTAGTCTGAATGTGGTATGTAGCTTAAATGGAGCTGGGGTGTGATTTAATTACCTCCTGCCCTAGGAAGCGTGGGGATTAAGCTCAGTCTTCTATTGCTGCTAAAGCAGTCATCTGGGCTGCATTAAAAAAAGGGGTGGCCAGCAGGGAGAGGGAGGTGATTGTCCCCCTCTACTCAGCTCTTGTGAGGCCCCATCTGGAGTATTGCATCCAGGCCTGGGGCCCCCAGAACAGGAAGGAAATGGAGCTCTTGGAGAAGGTCCAGAGGAGGGCCACTAAGATGATCAGAGGGCTGGAGCACCTCTCCTATGAGGAAAGGTTGAGGGAACTGGGATTGTTCAGCTTGGAGAAGAGAAGGCTCTGGGAAGACATCATTGTGGCCTTCTAGTACTTGAAGGGAGCATATAAATAGGAAGGGGAACAGCTGTTTATGAGGGTGGATAGAGATAGGACAAGGGGGAATGGTTTGAAACTGAGACAGGGGAGGTTTAGGTTAGATATTAGGAGGAAGTTTTTCACTCAGAGGGTGGTGACGCACTGGAACAGGTTGCCCAAGGAGGTTGTGGATGCCCCATCCCTGGAGGCATTCAAGGCCAGGCTGGATGTGGCTCTGGGCAGCCTGGTCTGGTGGTTGGCGACCCTGCACATAGCAGGGGGTTGAAACGAGATGGTCATTGTGGTCCTTTTCAACCCAGCCCATTCTATGATTCTATGTTTGTATAACCAGTTAATACCTTTTTATTTCATGTCTTAGGTCCAGATAATGTTCTCTGATGTACATCTGGAGCTTTTCCTAAAAGGCTTTGGCTCATTGCAGCACCTGAAGGCTTTATAGCTGTGCTGCCTTACCCAGCCCTATTGAGGGTATGTCCACACCCCACTGTAGCTTGCTGCCCTGTGTAGGTGGCTGCTGGCATCTGCCTCTTATGGGCTGAGAGCTCCAGTGGGTGAGGATGTGTCCTTGCTCAAGCAGAAGATAGGTTGGAGAGCTGGGGCAGAAGCAGGCCCCACTGGAGGCTCTGGTTTCAGTTGCTGTGAGCTGATGCGAGTGTGGGCTGTTGCTTCCTTGTGTTTTCTTGCTCTTTTTTTGAGCTGCAAGTTTTCCCTCAGCTCTAGGGCACCAAGTGTGAGAAGGACGTGCCGTTTAGCTGGTAGAGATGCCAGAGGGCCCATCAGTGAGGAAGTTCCAGCTGCTGACCTCACGTTTTGTGGGGCAAGTGGTGGTCAAGGTGGGGGGAAGCAGCAAGAAGATTAATGTGAATGACCTGAATGCCTTGAGGCTCCAGGATTCCCAGGTGAGCTGTGCTGAAGATGACCATATCAATCTGTGGCAGGTCTGAGAGGGAAGCTGTGTCACAGAGAGTGCATGGCCTTGAGAGTGGCACCAGGGTTGTGTGTGAGGCTGTCATGGAAGGTTTATAGAAGATGAGTTGGTTTATTCAGTATGTGAATGTCAAGAGGAGCAGCAGGCTTGTTCCTGTCAGCTTGCACCGATGCATCCCTTAGAGCAGAAAGCCATGTTTCACTTGGCTAGGTGGATATCAATGGTGTAGGTACCTGTAACTATCTAAGTCACACTAGCCTCACCTCAGACTGCATCATAGTTCTGACTGTGGGCACAGGTGTGAGTTGTTAGAACTGCTTGTGGTTGGTCTGAGTGTGTCTGTGTGTCTGCCCTGACATCTCTTTGTCCTGCCAGGAGCCTCCAGAGTAGCATCTGAACACTGATCCTCAGTACATCCCACTTTTTTTTCCCCCCTTCAGGTCTACGGGAAGAACTTATTCCTAGCATTTGTGGCAGCCAGCTCTCCCTTAGGACCAAGTGTGGAAGAGACAGTGCTGCAAAAAGAGGCTGCCACGGGGTCTAGTTCCCTTGTTGAGGGAAGGCGAGAGCAGGATTGTGCTCTGTTGGCACATCCTCAGGAAGAGGAGCTGCAGGACCTGCAAAACTCCAGACCTGGTGCCCAAAGTGCAGCAGGGGGTTCGGGCAGTTGGCTGCGCTTCCACTTTGGCTTGTTTGGCAGCATTCGGGCAAATGAGTTCTCAAGAGCAAGCAGAGCCAATAAGAGGGGGGACTGGAAGGACCCTGCACCCAGGTATTTGGTGGAGTCCTCTTACAAACCTTCTGTCATTCTGGAGATGCACTGTTCTGTCTCAGGTTAAATTGCTGTGGAAATGCTTTCAGTCCTCTCCTTCTTTCCCCTCAGTGTTAAAAGCAAGCATAAGTGGTGACGTTGTGTCTTGAGTAGATGTGAGGTGTGTTCAACCAGGGAGTCAGCATTGGTTGGTTTGCCATGGACATGCTTCATTGTCTTGGTGTTGTGTGTTGTACCCGTAGTTTTCTGTCTTCTGCCTCCTCCCAGCCTCAGCATCTGACTATTAGACTCACTGGGTTACTATTATTTTGGATAATCATTGGATTAATAGCATGCATCTAGGGTATTTGAGACAGCAGTGAAAATTCCATTTGTAGGAGCCCAGATCACAGGTGGTGTATTAAGAGCCACTGGAAATGTATTAACAAGGGGTAAATACTGAAGGACAGTGTGGACCCAGCTCTTATGAGCTGTTTAATTAGAGGTTGTGGAGTCTCCTTCTCTGGAGATGTTCAAAATCTACTTGTATGTCTTCCCATGCAACTGGCTGTAGGGAACTTCTCTCTGCCTGCTGTTGTCTTTAGAGGCTATAGGGCAGCAGGAGGAATAACTGTCCATGAGTTGTGCAGATCTAGAACCTAAAAGCTAAACTGCTTTCTCTGCGCTTTCCATTCTCTGCAAGTCTGAAGAGAACCAAATACAACAAATGGATCAGGGATGTTTGTGGCTAGAAATCTCATTTTCTCTGCTTCTCCTAGGCTGGTGCTGTATTTTGAGAGTGGAGGCTTCCTTGCTTTCTACAACTGCCGAATGCACTGGTGCTCATCTCCAGTGGCTGATCCCACTTCTGACATCTTGTCTGCAGAGTTCAACCGTGGCCAGGCGCTGGATGCCCTCCGCACATCCCGTCCCATCTGCTACACCCTCTTGGACCAGAGATACTTTTCAGGGCTGGGTGAGCTCCAGAGCACAGTGGCAGAGCAAGAAAGAGGAGGGTGGGATGCCTACACCCAGATCTGCATGTTAGAGCTTCTACCTTAAGGTTATGACATTGGGTTGATGCAGCTGAGAGGGTGCATGGTCGTTTTGGTGAGGAGAGGGCTTGCAATCTCTAGCTGCAGGCTTCATATACTTGAGTGCAGCCTTTGTGTGCAGTGAACTGTCTTAGCATGGGTGGTTGGTACTTGTGGGAGAAAGATCCACCTGAAGCCTGGTGGGAAGAGACTATCCTCCAGTTTATTCCCAGCTGAAGGTTTACTTCTTGTAAGTCACTTCTGATACAGGGAATGGCATTGCAAGGTGTGGTCCTTCAGGCTGAAGTTAAACAGTGGCTGGAGATACAAGTCTGTGTTGTCTTGAATAGAAACATCCTTATGATCTCCTTATTTCTGACCCTTTGCAGGGAACATCATTAAGAATGAAGTCCTGTACCTGGTGAAGATCCATCCTTTAACACAAGGATCTCTCTTGGCGCAATCAGATCTGGAGCATCTGCTTGATTGTGCCATTCAGTTCACCTCCGACTGGCTGCAGAGCAAGCTGCAAGGCAAAGGGCTGCACCTGCAGATCTACCAGAAAGAGCGGTGTCCTCTTGGGCACGTGGTGATGAAAGGGGCCCTAGGACCCCCGGGTGGCTGGAAAAGACTTACATGGTGGTGTCCTCAGTGCCAACCTGCAGTGCTGTCAGGGGATGGAGATCTGACCCTTGGCACTGAATGACGTGGCTCCGTGTTCCTTTCTCCTGAACAACTTGTGTAGTTCAGTGTTAGATAATCCTTTGTTTGCTTAGAGCTGAGTACGCGTTATGTAGTGATTAGGTGTGGTTAAAATTAAATGGTTGCTGCCTCCATTAGCTCTTAGCAGCCTCCTTCCAAAGGATGAAAACAAACCTCAGCAGTGCTTGGTGCTGCTCATCTTTGCCCACCTCTGAGCTGACTGCCCCATCGGCAGGGATGGCAGTGCTCATTAAAACCCATCATTAAGTCACGAATCAGAAGTATGGTGACTCTAGGGGTGTCACTGTGTGACAGGGAGTGCATAAAGCTCATCATCTCAGACATAGGGTTTGGATTTTGGGTGGCCCAAGGGTTGGTCTCTTTGTGGGTCCCCTCTGCTGTGGGCTGTTCTGTGGGGCTGCTGACTGGAAGTGAGCGCAGAGAAGAAATACCATGGGGGGGAATGTCAGCATGGGTTCACCAGGGGGAGGTCATGCTCGACCAACCTGGTAGCCTTCTGTGATGTTGTCACTGGCTGGGTGGATGGGGGGAAAGCAGTGGATGTAGTCTACCTTGATTTCAGCAAGGCATTTGATACTGTCTCCACGACATCCTTATAACAAAGCTGAGGAAGTGTGGGATAGATGAGCGGACAGTGAGGTGGGTTGAGAACTGGCTGACTGGCAGAGCACAGAGGGTTGTCGTTGGCGGTGCAGAGTCCGGTTGGAGACCTGTAACTAGTGGTGTTCCTCGGGGGTCGGTGCTGGGTCTGGTTTTGTTCAACATCTTCATCAATGACCTTGATGAAGGGATAGTGGCCACCCTCAGCAAGTTTGCTGATGATACGAAGTTGGGAGGATTGGCTGACACGCCTGAAGGCTGTGCTGCTATTCAGCGAGACCTGGACAGGCTGGAGAGCTGAGCAGTAAAAAAACAGATAAGGTTTAACAAAAGCAAGTGTAGAGTCTTGCACCTAGGGAGGAATAATTGCATGCAGCGGTACAGGTTGGGGGATGAGCTGCTGGAGAGGAGCTCTGCAGAGAGGGACCTGGGTGTCCTGGTGGACGACAGGTTGGCCATGAGCCAGCAGTGTGCCCTTGTGGCCAAAAAGGCCAATGGCATTCTGGGCTGCGTTAAAAAGAGCGTGGCCAGCAGGTCGAGGGAGGTGATCCTCCCCCTCTACTCTGCCCTGGTAAGGCCTCATCTGGAGTACTGTGTCCAGTTCTGGGCTCCCCAGTACAAAAAAGACAGGGATCTCTTGGAAAGAGTCCAGCGGAGGGCCACAAAGATGGTGAAGGGCCTGGAGCATCTCCCATATGAGGAAAGGCTGAGTGAGCTGGGTCTGTTTAGCCTTGAGAAGAGAAGACTGAGAGGGGACCTGATCCAGGTCTATAAATATCTAAGGTGTGGGGGGCAAAGTGGCCAGGCCAGACTCTTTTCAGCAGTGTGTGGAGACAGGACAAGGGGAAACGGCCAGAAACTGGAGCATAGGAAGTTCTGCACCAATGTGCGCAAGAACTTCTTTACGGTGAGGTGACGGAGCACTGGAACAGGCTGCCCAGGGAGGTCGTGGAGTCTCCTTCTCCTGTGTGACCTGGTGTAGGGAATCTGCTTTGGCATGGGGGTTGGACTCTCTGGAGTCACTCTTGGTGATCTCTGGAGGTCCCTTCCAACCCCTACGATTCTGTGAATGCACAGTGGATTACTGAAACCAAGCAGAAGCACCTCAGCTCTGGTTGGGAGTGAAGCAAGAGGAGCTTGGGGGTCTGGGGGCATTCCGTAGCCCCGGGATGGCCGTGAGGATGCTCCAAGAGGGGAGTGAGGGGCTGTGGGAGGCGGGGCAGCCATTATGAAGCCCCTCCCCTCGGCCCCCTCAGGGCGGCCACGCGAGTGCCGGTGGGCGCCGTCGCCCAATCAGTGCCGCCCGCCGGCCGTCACACCAGCTCCGCCGCATTCCTATTGGCTGGCGCAAGGCTGGTGCGAGGACACGTCTCCCAATGGGCTCGCTTTACGCTCACCGAGCCATGGGACGAGCGAGCTGATTGGCGGAGGGGGCGGAGCGGCCCCGCCCACCGGCGTTAAGCGGCGGTTTGAGGTGGCGGGAGGGGGGGGGGTGAGCGCGTCGGGAGCGCGCGGAGCGAGAGCGCGTGTGGCGGCGGTGTGGCCGTCATGGAGCTGCTGAGGAAATGGCTGGGGCACCCCGAGGACATCTACCACCTGCTGCGCTTCAAGATGGGCGGCTACCGGGCCGTCATGCCGCGCATGGACCCGGTGAGCGGCGGGGGGTGGGGGGAGCTCAGGCGGGTGCCACTTCGCGGGGAGGGGTCGGTTTCTCTGAGCATCGCCTGACCTAGTGCTGTGCAGCAGCTTCCTGCTGCCGTGCATTGCGCCGGGTCGGGCTTCGCCTTGCATTGCGTGAGCTCTGAGCATTGCGCTGCTTGGAGCATCACACGGCTTCAGCGCTGCGTTGTGCATCGCGTCTCTATGGGACGTCACACAGCCGCGGTGCTTTGCGGCAGCTTCCTGCTTCTGACTGTGCGTGCATCACACCTGCTGGGAGCACTGCACAGCCGGGGTGCTTTGCGTGCATCACAGCTGCTGGGAGCATCGCACAGCCGGGGTGCTTTGCGTGCATCACAGCTGCTGGGAGCATCGCACAGCCGGGGTGCCTTTCAGCAGCGTCCTGTGTGCTGGATCAGCCCTGACACACGGGTACACCACACTGCTTTGCAGCAGCGTGCAGCTTCCCATGCGTTGCACGGGCTCTGTGCTCCCCGTGCATTGCACGGCCGCGGTGCTTTGCACGCATGGCGGTGCTGGCAGGGGGCGCGCCGCTCTTAGGGGCCGGTCTCGGGGCGGAGCCCCCTCTCTCGGCCGGCCCCCCCTTACCGCTCCCCCCCCGCCGTGCCCATGGCGGCCAGCAGCAAGGCCACGGCTCTGCTGAAGCGCACGTTGGCTCTGTCCCCCCCTCGGGGCGCTCCCCGGACGGCGTTGGGGCGGCTGCGGGGCGGAGGGCGGCGGGGACAGCGCAGCGCTGCCGCCTCCCCGGGGCTCCCCCCGGCCGCTCGCCTTCAGCCCCCCCCGTTGTGCCTCCCGTTGTGCCCGCAGGACTCGCTGGGACTCGGGCTCCGCACCTGTTACCGCTACCTCAACCAGACCAGCCGTAGCTTCGCCGCCGTCATCCAGGCGCTGGATGGAGAGCTGCGGTGAGTGGGGTTGGGGGGTGGTTTGTACGAAGCCCCCATTGGTGGTCAAGGGGGGTCTGCAGTGCTCCTGTGCACTGGGATTGCGATAGTAGGAGGGGTCCATGCAGTGTCCCCGGGCGCTGGGGCGGCATGGCTGAGCAGATGTGGGTGTCTGTGCAATGTCTGCATGCACTGGGGGTGTTTGGGATAGCAGCAAGTGTGGGTCATGTAATAGTACTGGGATGGGCTGTTGGGTTGGGATAGCTGTGGAGTTAATCTGTACAACGCCCCCTCAATGCTGCTTGGTTGAGATGGCAGGAGGTGGCTGTGCTGTGTCCCCAGGCTTTAGGACTGCTTGGTTGGGATGGCAGGAGCTGGCTATGCTGTGTCCCCAGGCTTTAGGACTGCTTGGTTGGGATGGCAAGAGGTGGCTATGCTGTGTCCCCAGGCTTTAGGACTGCTTGGTTGGGATGGCAGGAGCTGGCTATGCTGTGTCCCCAGGCTTTAGGACTGCTTGGCTGGGATGGCAGGAGGTGCCCATGCAATATCCCCAGGCACCAGGGCTCCCTGTCTGAGCTGGTTGAGGGTCTGTGCAGTGCCCCTGAGTACTGGGGATGCTTGGTTGGGCTGAGCAAGGGATGTCGAGTCCCAGGTGCTAGGGTTGCTGGCTTGGGATGGCCAGGTGTGTCCATGCAATGGCTTGGGCACCAGGACTAATTGGCTAAATTGGGTGGGAGGTGTCCATGCTACACTCCTTGACTGAGCCACTGGGATGTGCTCTACCACACTGAGCAAAGCTTTCCAGGAGGTGCTCAGTGCAGCCCTACTACGTGCAGCAAAGCATGCACGTTATCCCAGCAGAGCAGCTCAAGCACGATGCCTCCATTCTGCTCCCTACCAGCAGCAGAGCTCCTGTGTTCCTCAGCCTGGGCATTGCAAACTCTCAGCCAGCAGATGGTTAAATGCAGCACTGGGCAGCGTGCTGTTTGTGACACCCTGGGAATGTGTGTCCTGGCAGCTTCAGAGCTGCCTTTGGGTGCCTCGCTGGCTGCGAGGGGTGGAGAGGCATGGTGGGAAACAGCAAACAAAACATGAGGTCTGAACCCTGCAGGATGGGTGCGTGTGGGATCAGCTCTAAAGCTTCATCTGAGGGTTTCTCAGAGGCTTGTTCTGTGCTCACTTTTGCTTTACAAGTTCTGATAACCTATGCAGGAAAGCTTCATGTGGTAATAATAACAGATGATGCAAGACTCAGCTTGCCTTGAGATTTTGTACACACACGTGCACACTTTCCCTGTTTCCTTACAGAAATGGCTATTTTCAGTACGGATCTTTTTCCATTTAATCCCAAGCCAGGTCAGTAGTTAAAGCTAGAGGTTGCTGTAGGTTTCACTCTGTGCTTGCAGCTTTGCACAGTGCCAGCCCTAACACTGGGCTGTCTGTGGGTTTCCCAGCCCTGGGCTGGTATTTTGGACGCTGCCCCATAGTTATATCCAGCATTTGTGAAGTGTCTGCAGGCTGTTTTGCAGGAAGGTGAAGAAACCCAGTGGTTTGGCTCAGCTTGCATGGAAAGGTATGAGCAGAGCCAGGAACTGAACTTCTTTTTCTCCTTACTTGCTGTATCTGCTAATACACATATTAAGATACCAAGCAATAACACACCTTGCAACCCGTTCCCTGTGTCTGTATGCAGTGTGCTTGCCTCAGTCATCCCACTGTTATCTTCCTTGTCTGTCTTCCTGCTCTTTAATCCTTGTATTGTAGCTTACTGGGATCATGAAGGCTCCTTACCCTGAGGACTCAGAAGCTCCATGCCCGGCATCCTAAAAATGTTGTTGCCGGGTATTTGCAACCTACACACAGGGATTGCTGCTGGATTCCAGGCTGGATGTGGCTCTGGGCAGCCTGGTCTGGTGGTTGGTGACCCTGCACATGGCAGGGGGGTTGAAACTGGATGATCATTGTGGTCCTTTTCAACCCAGGCCATTCTATGATTCTGAATCGCAGCTGGCTCTGTAGAGGATCCAAAGAAATAAATGATCAAGGCACAGGAGTTTCACTTCAAGAGTTCTGAGGCAAGAGAGGGAAAATAGGAAGGTTGTGATTTATGGGGCTTGAGCCTGGTTGGAACTGCAAGGCTACCCAAGGAATTTTGCTAGCTCAGGCCAGAGGAGTGCTGTCACAACAAGAGTAAAACTGGCTGATAGCAGAGTTACAGTGCTTCCTCTGAGGGCTTCATAAAACAGAGCTTCTGGGAGAGTGCTTGGAGTGATGCTCCCCAGGCTCAGGTACTGGGCTAGAAGACATTGGTCTCCTCTTGCTTAGCTTCTTTTTGGCTGGGTAAATCTTGTGCCATGTGGGCCATAGAATCATATCATAGAATAATAGAATCATAGAATGGCCTGGGTTGAAAAGGACCACAGTGATCATCTAGTTTCAACTCCCCTGCTATGTGCAGGGTTGCCATGGCCTTATGCAGCCCATTTCTCCATGGCTGAGGCCGTTTCTTGGGAAGTGGGAGGCTCGAAACTTCATTTTATCACCAGCTGAGCCAGCATCATAGCCCCTGGTGGTGGGAAGAGGAGAGAGACGCTGCTCGGTTCCTCTGCTCCCAGCCCAGTGCTCCTTTGGGATGGATGCTGCAGGTTCAGGTGCTCTGCAGAGAAAGGAGATGTGGGATGGGATGGGAGAGCTGCAGGTAGGACAGAAATGGAGAAACAGAATCATAGGATATCCCAGGTTGGAAGGGACACGCACGGATCATCGAGTCCAACTCCTGGCTGCACACAGGATCCATCCCAGGTGCAGAACTCAAGCTCCAGCCCCCAGGCTGAACTCAGCCTCGCTCTACAGAAGCGATCGCTTCTCATTTTGTGAAGGGGAGGTGGTGCTGCTCCTCTCCCCAGTGCTGCTGTGTGCTTTTTTGGCAAGGACCACACTGCCTTGTTGGCTTTGGCCCTTCACATCAGCCTCGTTCTGGAGCTGCTTTCACCTAGTAGTGAGTGCTTAAGCAATCCCAGCTCATCTCCGTTTGTCAGCCAGTTAATAAGTGCATCACCCCTTTGGAAACTCACTGTGCTCATTATGAGCTAGGGGATTATTTTACATCCAGCCAGCATTTCTCATTGTTGGGAAGGTTTTCTGTGCTTCCTTTTACAGCAGTGCCCTTTCTGGTATGCTGGAGCACCTCTCCTATGAGGAAAGGTTGAGGGAATTGGGCTTGTTTAGCTTGGAGAAGAGAAGGCTCTGGGGAGACCTCATTGTGGCCTTCCAGTACTTGAAGGGAGCGTATAAACAGGAGGGGGAACGGCTGTTTATGAGGGTGGATAGAGATAGGATAAGGGGGAATGGTTTTAAATTGAGACAGGGGAGGTTTAGGTTGGATATCAGTTTTTCATTCAGAGGGTGGTGACACACTGGAGCAGGTTGCCCAAGGAGGCTGTGGATGCCCCATCCCTGGAGGCATTCAAGGCCAGGCTGGATGTGGCTCTGGGCAGCCTGGTCTGGTGGTTGGCGACCCTGCACATAGCAGGGGGTTGGAACTAGATGGTCATTGTGGTCCTTTTCAACCCAAGCCATTCCATGATTCTATGAAGCCATGCTTTTCACCCTTAACCTGCTTTTATTGCCCTGGGATTTGAGCAGCTCATTCTAAGGCATTTTATCCTTACCTTCCTGCATGGCCCAGGATAAGCACTGTCCTCACATCAGTGCTGGATGGGGGGGTTGTACATGAATGTCTCCATGCTTGTTTTGAACTGGAAGTGCCACACCAAACACTGTGTGATGAATCTAAGCTGTGTTTCCTGTGTAACAGGGTGATTGTTTTTTCTCTCCCCACAGGCATGCTGTCTGTATATTTTACCTAGTTCTCCGTGCCCTGGACACCATAGAGGATGACATGACCATCAGCTTAGACGTAAAGGTCCCAATGCTGATTGAGTTTCACTCTTATCTCTATCAACCTGAGTGGAAATACATGGAGAGCAAGGAGAAGCACCGGCAGGTGCTGGAGGACTTCCCAACAGTAAGACACCCACCTCCTCTTTCAGCTGCCTGGGTCGCCTTGTGTGCAGCCATCTCCATGTTGCACGTGGTTCTGTAGCTGTTAGGAAGGAGGAGGACACATCACCTGTATGTGGGGCTGGAGGGCAGAGTGCTTTCTGTGCTGCTTTATGCTTCTCCTGCTGTGCAAAGGGCACCTGTGTGTCTTGCAGAGCCAAAGCTGGAGAAGGCTTAGGAGAACAGAGCACCAGGAAATTTTTCACATAGAAGGTGGTGACACATTGGAACAGGTTGCCCAAGGAGGCTGTGGGTGCCCCATCCCTGGAGGCATTCAAGGCCAGGCTGGATGTGGCTCTGGGCAGCCTGGGCTGCTGGTTGGCGACCCTGCACATAGCAGGGGGTTGAAACGAGATGATCACTGTGGTCCTTTTCAACCCAGGCCATTCCATGATTCTATGAACTTCTTACCTTCCCCATGGTCAGCACAACATGGTGCTCTCATAAATTAGAAGGAATCTTGTGTGCCAAATGTAGCTACTTTTGTCCTGTAACTCCCAGAAGATACCAGTCCAAGGCCACAGAGCCTTCCCAAAGATATTGTTGTGTCTGATCTGCTGCCAGAGATTGTGACGTTTAGATTGAGAACAGACTGAGCCTGTGCTTTGAGGGCCTTGAAACAGCTCTCCTTGTGGGAGTTGTCCTGGATCTCTAGCCAGGGATGAGAGCCTGGTAAACAAGCCTTACTCTTGTCTTCTAATAAAAGGTGAACTCTGACGTTGGTTTTTTTTGTTCTTACCTTTATTTCTTCTTGTTTGTACATGATACAGATCTCCATGGAGTTTAGGAACCTGGCAAAGGTCTACCAGGATGTGATTTCTGATATTTGTCACAAGATGGGTGTTGGGATGGCGGAGTTCTTGGAAAAGAAGGTGGATTCTCAGAGTGAGTGGGATCGGGTAAGTCCAGACACGCTGAATGACAGTAGGAGTGCAGCGAGTCAGTGGGAAACCCCAGGAAGGCAGGGTTTCAGTTACCTTTGAGGAGCAGGGCTGGCCATTGCATCTCTTCCTACATTGATATTCACATCCAGGAGCCTTCTCCTGAAATCCAGCATCTTTCATGTCCCTGTCTCTAGGGAAAGGACATTCCTGTGTGAAGTGGGTTCAGCAGGGGGAGGGAGGCTGTATGGGCTTGGCTAGAGTGGAGCTGCTGGTCCTGTGGGTAACAGGAGGGCATGGATGTCTGGTGTAGCCCACCAGCACCTGTTTTGGGTGACCCAACACATCAGCTGTTCCCTTGTGGGCAGCTCATTTGGTGCTAAAAGCAGAGTAGCACCAGCAGTCAGTGAGGTGGCAGAAGAGTTCCTTGGCAAAGTGTTTGCTGAGCGTGGATAGGCTGAGATGGAGCAAGGAGGGCCATGCAGGCTTGCAGTGGTGTGAATCACCTCCTGAGCATCACTTCTGTGAAACATGCTGTGCTAAGTAGGCAGCTCTTTGTAACTGCTCCTTTTATCTTGTTTTTTTCCCTGCCCTTTCCCCTCCTGGTGCCTCACAGTATTGCCACTACGTTGCTGGGCTGGTGGGAATAGGCCTTTCCCGTCTCTTCTCTGCATCAGAGCTAGAAGACCCTATTGTAGGACAGGACACAGAGCTGGCAAACTCCATGGGCCTCTTCCTGCAGAAAACCAACATCATACGTGACTATCTAGAGGACCAGCTGGAAGGAAGGGAGTTCTGGCCCAGAGAGGTAAGGGAAACCATTGCCTTTGGGTGAGCATGTCTGCTGTGCTTCTCAGGATGCTTGTACTGTGCTAAAAGAGACTGAAGGTGCTGTTGTTGCTGCTCTGATAGTGAAGTGCAGCTTCTCCTTGTAAGAGTTCCTTCTAGAATTGTCTTGAAAATCCCCATGGATGGGGTTTTTCCATCGCTGATAATTTTGTTCCTGTCCCTTTATAATCTTTTGTGCTTCTGTCCAAGATCTGTTGTGGGTGTAGCCAACGAGCCATGCTTTCCAGGACACGTGTCTCACAAGTGCTCTGCAGGGTGCATAGTTTAAGGTGCACTGCTAAAATTACAGCATCCCTCGTGTCTCTAAATCAAAGTTAATGGGAAAACTTTGACAGCCTACAGGTCTGTCTGATAGAGCATTTTGTGATACCAACCTGGCACGTGAGCTGTATTTCTTTGCCCCACCTAGAGAAGACATGAAGGTGCACCCTTTTTCCTCATAGAATCATACGATGGCCTGGGTTGAAAAGGACCACAATGATCATCCAGTTTCAACCCCCCTGCTGCGTGCAGGGTCGCCAACCACCAGACCAGGCTGCCCAGAGCCACATCCAGCCTGGCCTTGAATGCCTCCAGGGATGGGGCATCCACAGCCTCCTTGGGCAACCTGTTCCAGTGCGTCACCACCCTCTGGGTGAAAAACTTCCTCCTAAGATCTAACCTAAACCTCCCCTGTCTCAGTTTAAAACCATTCCCCATCTATATGAAGGTCCCCATCTATATGAAGGTCACTGTCGTGTTTCCAGAGCCCTTCCTTTAGCCTACTAAGTCCTGGTCCTTCATGGCTCTGCTGATTATTGTTGGTTCCCCGGACCTCTCGCTGTTACTGATGTCTCCTTAATGATATGAATGTACCCTCCAACTTCTGAATCCTTATCTTGGTGTTTAGGTTTGGAGCAGATACACGAAGAAGCTCTCTGACCTTACCAAGCCAGAGAACATAGATATGGCTGTCCAGTGTCTGAACGAGCTCATCACCAATGCTCTCCGCCACGTCCCTGATGTCCTCACTTATTTGTCTCGCCTGAAGAACCAAAGTGTCTTCAACTTCTGTGCTATCCCCCAGGTAGGTTATTACATACAAGTGGTTATTCATCATCTGCAGCCCAGATGATCTGAAGTTGGAGGTGGGAGGGTTATGTAGCACGTAATGGCAGGTACCAGCATAATACAGGCTATTTCTGCTGTAGGTGAGATTGTGGCTTCAGTCCAGAGTGTTTTGCCAGTGATGTCACTGGGACCAAGGTTATTTCTGGAACAGGTTGCCCAAGGAGGCTGTGGATGCCCCATCCTTGGAGGCATTCAAGGCCAGGCTGGATGTGGCTCTGGGCAGCCTGGTCTGCTGGTTGGCGACCCTGCACATGGCAGGGGGTTGAAACGAGATGATCAGTGTGGTCGTTTTCAACCCAGACCATCCTATGATTCTATTTCCTTTGCAATCTCCTTGTGATGTAATGAGGGCTCTTTGTGTTTCTCCTTAGGTGATGGCTATTGCCACTCTTGCTGCCTGCTATAACAACAAGCAGGTGTTCAGAGGGGTGGTGAAGATCCGGAAGGGACAAGCTGTCACTCTGATGATGGATGCCACAAACATGCAATCTGTCAAAGCCATCATGTACCAGTATGTGGAAGAGGTAGGTTGAACAGCTTGCTTGGAGTCATTTCTGGCTGTTGTGTTCTCATTCCTAGTGTGGAATTGGCTGTCCCTTGTAGATCCATGAATCTATTAATCCTTTCATTACATTCCTATTAGTGCCAGGGCACCTGACATGGTGTTGGCATGGACCAAACTGGCTGCTTGGTCCTTTAAACATACCCTTGGTCTGTGCCTGTGGAAAGAGGCAGAGACCAACATCTTGTCTTGATTCTGATTAAGAGCAAGATGAGTCAGCTTTCAGAGCACCAGAGCTTCCCATCTGACCAGGCAAGAGGGCTGTTCCAGCAGCACTTTTCTTCTAAACAGGTTGCATCATTTCCCCAGAGACAGCTCTGCAGCCAGCACTCTTGTTTTCACCGTGTCCATAGTTGCAGCTAATGTGGTGCAGTTTGTGTTTGCACTTCCTGGCCAGCATTAACTGAGGCTGGCTCTTTGCAAGTATTTAAAGCAGAGGGACTCATGGCTTCAGGGTACTGTGGGTGTTAAAAGTTGACAGAGAAGAACAGCCAGTGAATGGATTCAGTGGATTCAGTGAGGAGTGTTTAATAAAAAGATGTCATGCATCAGGGAGACCCCAAACCATGGGCTGTTAGAGCTCCCTTTGGAGGCAGGCCAACCCCATGACAGCGGGGTTTTCCAACCCCAAGACCATGGCGTTTTCCAGTTGAGGTAGCTTGTCTGCAGTCACACCAGCTGCTGATCACCCTGGGGTGTCCTTGCTGGTGTGGGGTGAGCTGCAGCCCAGCAGCAGTGAGTGAGGCTTGCTGGGCCGGAGCTACTTGCCCCAGAGCACCGCTTTGTGGCTGATGTTTGTGTCAGAGTCCATCTCCCGTCATGGGGTGCCCTCAAGAGGCTGCCTGGCTTAACGCACTTCTCAAGGGAAGTGGCCTTTGGCCCCATGCAGCAGCTGAGCCATCCACCATGAGGTTACCCTTGAGGACGTGGTGCTTGTGACCCACGAAGCTCCCTCTTCCACGCAGAAATCCCATTAATCTCCTCAACCACGAGCATAAACCACACTCCCTCTTCCCCCCCACCCCTCCCCAACCAGATCTACCAGAAGATCCCCAGCACGGACCCTTCCTCCAACAAGACTCAGCAGATCATCGCCTCCATCCGTGCCATGAGCCTGCCCAGCGGCCCCATGGCCTCACGCCATCACTATTCCCCCATCTACCTGTCCTGTGCCATGCTCCTGGCCGCCCTCAGCTGGCAGTACCTCAGCACCATCTCCAAGGCCACTGAAGAGTACGTCCAGGCGGGTGAGAACTGAAGAGCTGGCGGGTGGTGGGAGCGAGACGGTCAGTAGATGGGCAGCAGAGGCTCCTTGTCCCCTGGTGGTGGGGATGGCCGGGTGCCACCGGGTCCATGGGCAGCGATGAGGATGGGATGCTGGTGGGTTGGAGCGCCGGGGTGATGGCGTGGCATCGTCAGACCCCGCTCCTCCCCTCTCCTTCTGTCTGCACAGATGGTTACAGAACGCCAGTTGGAGTCTTAACTGCTTGGGGTTGATTTTTTTTTTCCTCCTTTCCTGTTGGACAGTTTACCTGATTATCATTATTCTTCTTCTTATTTTGGTTAGGATGGGTTAAATAGAAACTCCAATTGCCTCTTTTCTTGCTTGAGATTTGAGACCCCTTTCCAGCTCAGAGCTGGGATGGGAGCCTTTGGGTTTTGCCTCCCTTACATAACCCCTTCCCCATCACTTCCACACTGGAAGCATATGGAGGGCTCTGGCTTCAGCAAGGAGGGACTAGTCTTAGCTAAGGGAAAGGTCTGGCCATCTTCTGGCTACCAACCCAGGCTGGGTGACATCCTGCAGCCTGGAAATGGGCAGGGGCAATCTTCACTTTTTCTGTTGTACTGGAAGAGGCTGCTAGGCTTGAAACAAAGCCCTTTTGTTGTTAAGTATGTTGGAGGTGTTAACGTGCATCCTGCTGAAAGCCATCTGTTGCATCTCCTTCAAGCACTGCGCTGTGGAGTTGGTATTTTAGCAGCTGAGGGGTGGTGACAGGGAGGGGGAAGGAGGTGCCGCCTACCCTCTGGGTCTGGGCTCTGCACTTCTTCAGCCCAAGGGGATGGGTGGCCTGGGAGGGCTTCCCCTGCCCACTTGGCTGCAGCTGGGGATGCTTAGGGTTCAGCTGACACATGAACTGGAAGAGTTCTCCTCTGCTCCTTTGAAAACACATCAGCCTGGACTTCGAGTGGGCCACGTTTCTAATGTGAACAACCAGGGCTGGGAAGAGGAGACAACCTATTTCAAGTCCCGTTTTCCTGGGGTGTAATTGTTTTCAGTGTCCCTAATCCTCCACTGCTGCTTTGTGTGATGGGGGGACAGCCTGGTACAGGACAAAATCTACCAGGTAGTTCAGTGGCCTTTGCAAGGCCAAGCCCGTGTGGCCAGACTGTTACTTGGAGGGAGGACCCCTACTCCACAAGGACTGATGTAGATAGTTTTAAGCTGTCGTTCAAAAGAACCTGTGGTAGCTCCCTTTGTGCAGCTTCCTGTCTTGGTGAAATTAAAGTTTCCTTTGGAAAGAAAAAACGTGTTTGGAGAATTTTTCCACCTGTTCTTTCTTTTTATTGTGGTAGTTCCTTGCCGTGCCACAAGTTCTAACCCTCAGCTCAGTGTGGACGCTTCCTAACTCACACTGCATTTCTGTGTTGGGACTGGAGGTGTCACCAGAGTGGCCAGAGGACAGAGCAAGCACGGGCTGCACTCACAGGAAGACATACATGAAAGGGTCACACTGGCTCCCAGGACAGCAAAGCAACAAGAAGAATCATAGAATGGCCTGGGTTGGAAAGGGCCATAATGATCATCTCCTTTCAACCCCCCTGCTATGTGCAGTTTAATGTTTCAGCTCGTGAAGCAGAAGTGACCACAAGGCATTGGAGAAATCATTTATTGGCACAGTCGTTTCATTCAGATACACCAAGGTTCTGTTTCAATGAGTAAGCAGAGGTACGGGGCTATTTTACAGTACAAGGGGAGAGCCTGCTTCACTCATGTCAGCCCTGTGGCCTTAGCTCAGCAATATACTCTGTGCTTTAAGAGAAAAATAAAAAGCTCTTTCATGACGTTAGCATTGGCAGATCACACGATTCCTCCTACAGTTATTACACCTCCCACCCCCCCCCAGTAAAAAAAAAATAAGGTTGTTTCTTCCTTGATACCTGTGGCTCAAAGAAAGCTTTAGTGGTGTGCAAATGAGCAAGATACCTTCAAGCATCTGCATGAGCTCCCTGCAGCAGAGCTGGGGAACGTTTGCACCCAACATTCAGCATCTGCAGTCCCAAAGCACCAAACCAGCTTGCTAAAAGCAGCACCCTCGCCAAGGCACGACCCAAAGCACAACCAAGCTGCCTTGGACAGAAGCAGCTTCCCCTTTCCAGCATGCTCCCAAGTGCTGCAGGACATTTGATCAAAGGCTCGTGGAGCTCCAGCCAGGCCCTTCCCTAGGATCAATTAACCCCAGACTACAGCAGGAAAGAGAAAAAAAAAAAGAGTTAAAAAAGAAAAGGAGTGGTTTAAAAAGCAGCCAAAATAATGGAGCAGAGCGAGCAGTGCACAAAGGACTTATCGCAGGCAGGAGGGGCTCTATGCAGCTCCAGCCAGAGCCAGCCCCACATCAGGTTCTTCAGTTTCTTGTCATCACAAAGTCCTAGTCCTAGTCCATCCAGCAAGGCACAGACTCTCCTGCACACCCTGCTCCTTTTGGGTGCCAACAGCAGCCGGACCAGCCCAGCCACGAGTGCACAAGCCACGCATGGACACAGCCTGCATTTCCAATCTCCGCTGCCCCACCAAGTCCCTATTCCCAGCATAATGCTTCTTACCCTCCCAGTAATGCATCGGACTGGAAGGGCTCTGGGCTACCCAAAAACCACAGCACGTGGGGCCAGAGAGCCCTCCAGCAGTCCTCTGAGCAGGGAATGCCCTCTGGCTGCGACCCACCAGGAGCAGAGGGCTTGCAGACAGCAGCTCACACCAATACAGGACCTGCCACCTCCAGCTCCACCGTACAACTAAAACCAGAACGAAATAAAAAGATAAAAAGCTTTAATTAAAGGAACCTCAACTATAGTCTCTTAAGAGTGAGGGCACTGCGCCCAACCCGCTATCAGTTAAAAGCGTCAGGGACTCGGGATTATTTGTGGTGTGATCAACTCATCAGCAGTGATGCAGGAGGATGGTTACACCCTCGTCCAGTATTGCTCCGTCCTGGGGACGCCAGCCACGATCTCAGACTCAATGCCACAGTGGTCCTCACCTCGGAGGATTTTGAAGAAGCCTGGAAGGACACCATGGAGAGAAGTCACCTCCCTCTGCACCAAACCCTGCCCAAGGAGACCCTCCAGCACCAACAGCTCTGTGCTCCTCACCGTTATCCCCCCAGTCGGTGTTCCAGGAGTTGGCAGCCAACCAGTATGGGGTCCCGTTATCGACGCCCCAGCCCAGGATCCGGATGGCGTGGCCTCCAACCTGCTCCCCTGACACGTGCTGGTACACCCCTGCAAAGCAACACGTATCAATGGCCTTCTGCTGTACAGGTGGCTTCCAAGGGATTCTATGCACTCAAACCCAAAGCTTAAAATGGTACAAAGGAGAGTCCTGATGTGCTGGCACAGGTTGCCCAGAGAGGCGGTGGTGCCCCATCCCTACAGACAGCCAGGGTCAGGCTGGATGGGCTCCGAGCACTGATAGAGCTGTGGGTGTCCCTGTTCAATGCAGGGAGTGGGACAGATGGCCTTTCAGGGTCCTTTCTAACTCCAGCAGTTCTACTGTGAACTTGAGAACTCCTTTCAGACTTGCAAACAGGGAAAGAGCCACACAGATGAAGCAGGCAAAGCCTTGGTGCTGATGCTCACCAGATTTGTACATCAGGAAGTCCTCGTAGACAATAAAGGCTCCTTCCACTGGGCCATTCTTGTAGATCTCAGCCATGATTTCCTTCTCGCTGCGAGGGACACCATAGGATGTGATGCCTGGCAAGGTAAAACAAGTCCTGCTATCAGCACAGCACCATTGAGCCTGTCAGACATTGGGATGGCTGCACCATGACTCAGTGAGCTCATGCCAAGATGGTGTTTCCTGCTCTGGAGACCATGACTCAGCCCAGCAGGGAAAGTGGGCTCCAGCCCACTTCCAGAAGGAACAATTTAACTCCAAGTCCTACTCTGTACCTCTTGTCCAGCCTCATTTCCAAAACAAAACAAATCACTTGGTGCTAAGACCAATCTCCAAGCAGCAGCCAGACTACCCCACACGTAGAATATTGCTATCGCCAGCGGGTAGGAAGGGAGCAGCCTCAAGGCCATCCTCTTGGGGAGCTCAGGACCCTGCCATTCAACCCAGACACGGGCACCATCACAGCAACAAGGGGACTCACCTCCCAGCAGCTGCAGTGAGGCCACAAGGACCCACACCAGCTCCCCCATCTCAATTAATACACACAAGCACATCTGACAGGCTTATGTGTGCCCCAAGAACCACCCACCCTGAAGATGCCCAGGAACCCAAACCAGCCACCACAGAACTGCTTCAGAAGAGGTCTAGCCCCTCAGGGAGCAGCTCTGAAGCTCCTGAGCAGCATTGGAGGCCACGTCCCTTACCGTAGTGCTTGTCCTCCTTGTAGGAAGGTGAGTAGCCAGGTTCGCAGTGCCGGCTGCACCTGGGGGTTTCTCCTCCCTCCCCAGTGCAGGGTGGCCGGGAGCCATTGACGTGGTGCTCACAGGGTGGGATGCTGTAGGGCCGGCAGCCTGGCAAGGGCAGAGGTGCCATGAACTGACTGTCCCCCAGTGCCCCCATCCCCAACAGCCACGCTAGAGAAGACATCTGAAGCCATGAGCAAGGGTATGACCCTTCTGACCCAGGAACGCTATGGATCAGTGGGTGCAAGCAGGAGTAGGTCATCACCAGATGAGCAATCAGGGCAAGTTTCCAGCCTGGAAATTGCTTTTGGAAGGGGAAATCGGTCAGAAGGATTCTTGCCCTCACTCAAATCATATTAAACTGGTTTAAAACCACCCAAACCATTCACAGCCTAATTCAGGCCTGCCCAGACTATGAAAGCAAAGACTTGTGGGGCTGTAGGTCTGACCACTGTGTTGCCTTCTGTGCAGGCCTCCTGCAGGTGAGTACTGCTCAGGGACCTTTGTCCCAGATGGGGGACTGTGGGGACAGCAAGAGCCAGATGGGCCCAAGGCTCAGCCCTGAAGGAGGGAGCAGCCACTAGGATGCAGACCAGCATGCCCTCAAGGAAACAATCCTATAACCAAGCAGAGACGCTCCTCTTTGCTTTCACCAGTGTATGCACCAGGACTCACCCACATGGGAGTCGTAGAGACCCCCGGACACGAGGCCCCTCTCTGTCCAGTACCTCCATGCACCAGAGGGGTAACCACCATTGCACCTGCAGAAAGAGGCAGCAGTATGAGCTCCAGCCTGCTCGGAGCCAAAGCCAACCCCTTCTGAGGGAGGAGGGGGCAACTGAACCAGTCTGGGATAAATAGAGGGAAGCATTCTGCACATCAATCCTTTAAAGCCTCACAGCAAGAAGCTAAGAGAACCTATGCCTCCAAATCCCAAAGCTGCAGTGCCTGGAGTCTCCTCACCATCTCCCTGATCACCTTCTGCCACCAGCAACCACACAGCTTGAAAAACTTCACTCCCAGCCCTGCTCCCAAAGACCACAAAAAGCCACAGGCAAAGGGCTAGTGCCTGAAAACCAAGGCTTTGTAGTTAGCAGAAGATCCTTTGGCCAGCTACCGTTATGTGCTTGCCCTCTCTACATGAGACACCATCACCACGCTGCTGCTGGAGGAGGGATGTGGCCCAGAGGGACCCTCAGTCCATGCATACACCTTAATGTCCCCATCTAACTCAACCCCTGGAGTAGCTTCCTGCTGACTGGGAGGATTAAAAAGATCGTAGAATCATAGAATGGCCTGGGTTGAAAAAGACCACAACGATCATCTAGTTTCAACCCCCCTGCTATGTGCAGGGTCACCAACCAGCAGACCAGGCTGCCCAGAGCCACATCCAGCCTGGCTTGAATGCCTCCAGGGATGGGGCAAGACGAGATGAATCAACATTAGGCACCTCTGGGTTGTGTCCCTGCTCCTCTCACCCACCTCGAAGCAAACAAGTCCCAGCAACAGCTCACCCCATGCCGCACTCGAAGCCACAGCACGACAGCAAGTCCTCCGCCGACACCTCCACGCTCACCTTGGCATTGGTGTGAACACAGATTCTGTCTGAAATCGCTTCCACAGCACCAAAAGCCTGCGGGCAGCCCCCAAAAAACAAGGGAAGGCCATTAGAGCCGCCCATGGGAAGAGAAACCAGGCATACTTCTGTCCCCTTCTGGGGATGAGCTGAGCGTGGCAAGCTTGAGCCTGGCTGGGACAAACCCCACCACAGGATCCCTTGTGCCCGCATTTATAGGGCTCAGTGGAAAAACTCAACGGGATGCTTTTGGTCCACCAAACTCTGTACCAACACGACCCGAAGCCATCATGTCCTTACCCAGCAAGAGCCACAGGAGCCCTGGTCTCTGATCTCGCTGATGGTGGGACAGTTGGGCCACTGCTTCCGCGAGTCAAAGGTATCCGGCAAATCCATATCTGCAGCAAAATCTACCCTGCAAGGGAGAAAGAGGAAAGGCTTGTTATGGCTTCTGAAGGTGACCTAGAGGAGGAGTGCTCTTGTTATTTGCCTACTGAACGAGAACAAACACTTCTGAAGTCTTCAGGCCAGGTCAGCAGCTCCTCCAGTGCTTTGAGTTTCAAGGATTACAACTTACACGGTCACTCAAGCAGCTGGCAAGACGCACCCACACAGAGGGTGATGAAGAACTGGAACAGGTTGCCCAAGGAGGTTGTGGATGCCCCATCCCTGGAGGCACTCAAGGCCAGGCTGGATGTGGCTCTGGGCAGCCTGGTCTGGTGGCTGGCAACCCTGCACATAGCAGGGGGTTGAAACTGGATGACCATTGTGGTCCTTTTCAACCCAGGCCATTTTATGAGTCTATGTAGGGCTGTAACGAGGATCTGGGGAACTACAGGCCCATCAGCCTGACCTTGGTGCCAGGAAAGCTTATGGAGCAGATCTCTTGAGTGAGATCACGTGGCACGTGTGGGACAACCAGGGGATCAGGCCCAGCCAGCATGGGTTCATGAAAGGCAGGTCCTGATTGACCAACCTGATCTCCTTCTATGATGGAGTGACCCACTGGGTGGATGAGGGCTGCCCAGAGAGGTGGTGGAGTCACCATCCCTGGAGGTGTTCAACATTCAGATGATGTACTAAGGGACATGGTTTAGTGGGGAAATATTGGTGGTAGGTTGGACTGGATGATCTTGGAGGTCTTTTCCAACTTTGGTGGCTCTATGATTCTATGTTCCTGTGCCTAACCCCATGCAAGACACCCATCAGCGAGCTGCACCCAAAGGAACCCCACGCACAGCCTGCAGGGAAAGACCCTTCCCCACCCCTACAGACACCCCAGGAGCACCCACAGCAGCTCCTGCAAGGCTCCCCCCGCTCTCTCCCATCACTCACCTTTCAGGGAGCTTGGGCCCACCCAGGAAGGTGCCACAGAGCTTCTTCACATAGCTCATGTCAGTGTTGTGGAAGTTGTGCCCTGCCTGGGAAGAGACACAGCCTTGATGCAGCCGCCGTGGTGAGACTCTCAGTTCACAACCTCAGTGGGACTGGGTAGATGTCCCTCAAGGTACCCCCAAGCCTACACCCCAGCACTCACCTTCCAGGTGGTGTTGAGCTTGTTTATGTGATTGACCAGGTCGCTGGAGAGGGGTGGGTAGTAAGGAATGCTGCGGGCATTGGCGAAGGCCACCAGGACACACAGGATGGACACGGACGGCCACATCTTGGCTGCAGACACTGCACCTGCACCCAGATTTGGGTATTGTTGGAAGATGTCCCCTCGTGAGCTCTGGTTGACAGAGCACCATGTGGGAGGAAAGGTCAGGAAGGACACGGGAGCACGCTAATAACTCCTTTCCTGCTGCTCAGAAGTGATCAGACATGGCAATGCTGCAGGATTAGCAGCAGCAGGAAAGTCCCTTTTGAAGCAGATCCAAGGGATTGAACTCGGAGGGTATTAGAAGCTGCCCTTTACTTCCACAAAACCAAAGGATAAGGGCTAGGGGAAGGAAACCGCAGGCCTGCAGTGCCACAAACTCACTGGAACATCCTCCAGTTGGATGGGACCCGCAGGGATCACTGAGCCCAACCTCTGTCCCCACACAGCACCCTCAAACCCCATCCCTATGGCTGAGTGGTGTCCCAGCACTCCCTGAGCTCCAGCAGCTCGGGGCCATGCCAGCCACCCTGCTCTTCCCTCTTGCAAGCCCAGGCTTAAGCCCTGCTGGCCCAACAGGCCAAAGCAGCCCTGCAGCTGCAAGTAGAGACAGGGACACACACACAGCCCCATGCAGGCTGCCTCCACCCACATGCAGCCAAGTTCAGCCCTTCCACAGAAGCAAGCCCAGCAGGAGTGCCCTACTTTCCACCAGCAACAAGCCCAGACGGCTGCAGCCAACTGCATAAAGGAGTCCTTTGCTTTATTTTATTTTTCCACTATTTATGTCTTCCCCCCAACCCGCAGCCCCTCAATGCTTTCAGCAGGATTGCATGCAGCAGTGCATGGGTCATAGAATCACAGAATGGCCTGGGTTGAAAAGGACCACAACGATCATCTGGTTCCAACCCCCCTGCCATGGGCAGGGTCGCCAACCACCAGACCAGGCTCCCACCAGGGTCCCCCCACCCCAAATATCACTTCTACAAAGACGTTCCCTACGTATTTGCTCACGTAGAGGTTTCTCCCAGAGCAGAGACCCGATGCCAGAGGATGGGCCCACGAAGCCTCCCAAGCCTCTCTGGGATGGGATGGTTGCAAGATGGCTATCAAAACACCGGCGGGCAAGGTGTGGATATATCTGTCAGTGCCTGGATAATGATGGAGCATTTCTGCACCTGCAGGTGCCCCATGCAGCAGCAGGGAATCAAACCCCTCTGCCCCCCTCTGTCCCTCCACACCACCTCAGCTGAGTGCAGCACTGGACCACAGCCCCCCTTCCCCCCACCACAGGCACAAGGACAGCTCTGCTCCAGGGCTATAAATACCCTTTTGCCCTCCCAGCAGCCAAGCTTGGATTTCCTGGAGCAGAGTACAGAAGGGAGGCCCCTGTGAGGCCAGCAGCCACCTGATCCCCGTCTGTTTGCAGCAGGGTGCTCACAAATGTGACCACACAGACAGCCCACACGGGCTGCACACCGGAGCTGCAGCCAAACTGAAAGGAGACACCGCTTGAGTTTCATGCAGCACAGTTTGCTTACACCCCAAAATGTGGCTTGAGGCCAGAAGCAGCCACATCTCCCCATGGAAACCTCCAGAGCTACTGCAGTAAGCAAGCAGCCCCTCCCCAGCATGCAGCAAGCAGGCAAGGGGGGCTTTGGTGCTTCCAGCTGGATGATGCTGAGCACCCCGTGACTTGGTGTAGGGGTTGGGGTGAAGACGGAAGGGGAAAGCCCTGCTCTCATGTGATTCCTCCCTCCCCACCCCCACGGATTTAACAAGAGGCCCCGTGCAGCACATCTATCTATAGAAGAGCCCAGGATGCATTTCCGCCTGGGGGAAGTCACATGCAGCTCTGCCACCATCTCTCTGTGCCCGCAGATAAGGCCGAGCACAACAGTTTCCCAGCAGCGTTATCATGCACCGTTCTCTCCCCCCCCAACCACTCTCTCACAGCTGGAGCTGTGCAGCCATTTTGGATGCTGCACACCAGCCCTGAGAGCAGCACTGACACCAAATTGGCGTCAGCCACAGTGCCTGCAGAAATCCGCTCTTCTTTCTCCCCCTTCCACCCCCATCTCTGCCCATAGGGTTGGTGTCCCACCCGACCTGGCACAGTCCCCAAGCACAGGCAGCTCCAGGTGCACACGCATTCTGCTCCTGCTCAGCTCTCGCAGGCTAAATCAGCAGCAAAAGCCACAAGACTTGTTTAGCAAGCAACACAGAAAGGTGAAGCTCTCCATTCATGCAGCAGGTGCATTTGGTTTTGGAAGAGGTCACCAAGCCTCCCTGTTCCTTTCCTATGTGGATGAAGGAATCCATTGCTGCAAGAGCCCCCAAAGGCTTGAAACCCAGCGTGGCCACTGAGGGCTGTGGCAAAGCTGGTCTTCAAGTCCGCTGCCCCTTGTTTTGTGATCTGGAATCCTGGAATGACATTTCCCAAAGGAAGACCAAGCTAACCTCCCACCTGACCCCACGCAGAACTCAAAGAATTCAGCCATCTGGATGCTTGAAAAGAGGAAATGTGGGCTGTCCGAGCATACAGCCTGACAGCACTCTCTGAGCAGCTGCAGCAGCGAGATCTGCCTGCAAGGAGGAGGCATCGCCCCTCTCCATCCCTGCAGATGGTTCCCTGCCCTCTTTCCACAGAGCTATGAACACACAGACCAGAGGTGCTCAGCCTCCTCCCACTGCAGCTTTCTCCGCAGCAGCAGCAGATGCTGAGCAAACCTTTCCACTCCAAACCCCACCGCAGAGTCTCCTCCACATCAGCCCAGCTCAGCATGCGACTCATCTCCCTGCTCTCCCCCCACAGGCAGAAAAGAAACCACACCAAAACAAGCAGAGCGCAGCTCACATGACCCACTCTCAGGCTGGGAGATAAGTCAGAGCCCTGAAGCACTCTCAGCACAGACCCCTTCACCCGCCCATCCCAAAGCATCTATGGAAGATAACATCTAACCCATCACCGACCTCTCCCAAGTCATGTGTCCTCCTCCTGCAAGAGCCTTGGCCCCAAATGAGCTTTGTCCTTTGTTCTGGCTCCACTGTTTGTGTACGGCTGAGCCACAAAGCAGCGTGAAAGCAGTGAGCCAGTCCAGCTGGCCATACCGCTTGGCTTGCTGGCCGGGGGCACGCACCAAACCCACAGCCTGCCGACTGCATTACAGCTACCACTGCATGACGGGGATTTTTTTAAGCAGGCCTCTCTTCCATACACCCATTCCTTCCCAGAAAAGCCAGCACACGTTTGGCAAATGAAGAGAGTCACAGCACCCATGTATGGCGCAGGCTCTGCACACTGATGGAGCTGTAGGTGTTCATTGCAGGGGAGCTGCACCAGACGGCCTTTAAAGGTCCCTTCCAACTCAGGCAACCCTATGACGCAATACTCATGTGTGTTCCCATGCAGAGAACTGCTCCTAAATGCAGCCGCACTGATTTCTCTCTTCCCTTTCCTACAAGCTGCACAGCCAAGCACTGCTCAGGCTCCTCACCCTGCCCAACCC